>QEPC01004465.1:594702-613654 GCA_003113815.1 Sphenodon punctatus | reverse complement strand
CTCCAATCCGGCTTCTGCCCCCTCCACTCTACTGAAACTGCCCTGGCCAAGATCACCAATGATCTACTTGTCACTAAATCTAAGTGCCTCTACTCCATTCTTGTCCTCCTTGACCTCTCTGCTGCCTTTGACACTTTTGACCACTCGCTCCTATTGGATTCGCTTTACTCTTTGGGCTTCCGCGGTTCTGTCCTTGACTGGTTCTCCTCCTACCTCTCTGACCACTCCTTTAAAGTCTCGCTCCCCGAGTTGAGCTCCTCCTCCCTCCCCCTTTTGGTTGGGGTTCACCAAGGCTCTGTCCTTGGCCCTCTCCTCTTCTCTATTTACACCATATCCCTTGGCAAAATTATTGCCTCCCACGGATTCCGATACCATCTCTATGCTGATAACACCCAACTCTATCTTTTTACCCCCTCTTTCTCCTCCTCTGTCCACTCGTGCCTCATCAACTGCCTCTCTGATATCTCTGCCTGGATGTCCCGATGTCAACTCAAGCTCAACATGGCCAAGACCGAACTCCTCATTTTTCCTCCCTCCTCTTCCTCTCCCTCTAACCTGCCCATCTGCATCGATGGAGTCACCATCTATCCTGTTCTCCAAGCCTGTAGCTTGGGCTTAATCTTTGACATGCACCTCTCTTTTAAACCTTACATTGACTCTGTTGCCAAATCCTGCCGATTCGCCCTTCATAACATTGCTCGGATCCGCCCTTTCTCTCTACCTCCTTGTCCAAAACCCTTGTCTATGCCATGGTTATCTCTCACCTCAATTACTGCAACCTCCTCCTTGCTGGACTCCCTCACTCTCACCTGTCCCCCCTTATCGAAATCCTAAACTCCGCTGCCAAGGTCATTCACTCTGTCCGTCGCTTTGACCATGTGCAGTCTCTCCTCTTCTCTCTTCACTGGCTCCCCCTTCCTGAACGTATCCTGTTTAAACGCCTGGTACTAATGTTCAAAACACTCCACGACCAAGCTCCCCCTTACCCCTCAGATCTAATCTCCCTACGCACTCCTGCACGCGCTCTCCGATCTTCCTCTGTCCCCTCCCTCACTCTCCCTCGTTTCTCCTGCTCGCCTAACTGCCTTTGACCCTTCTCCCTTGCTGCCCCCATGCCTGGAACTCCCTCCCTACCCACATCTGCCTTGCCCCCTCCTTCTGCTCCTTCAAATCCCTCCTCAAGACTCACTTTTTCACCCCCACCTTTCCCAATGCCTGCTAGTCATTCCCCATATACTTACTGTCTGCCCTCCTCTGCAGACTGCTGCAACCAACCTATTTGTAACCAAGCCAAGCACACAAACCTGAGACTTCACATCCGCTTGAATGTTTGTTGGTCTTCTCCCCTGTCTCTTCCACTGTCCCCTCTCCCTGTCTCCCCCTCCTTGTCTTTTAGATTGTAATCCACAGGCAGGGACCACGTCTATTTCTATGTTCTATACAGCACCAGGTCACACTACTGGTGCTTTATAAATGTGTATAATAATAATAATAATAATAATAATAATATAATATAATATGCCATCTGTGCCATAGGTTCTGTACCCTGGCAACCAATGTCTGCTAGTGCTAGTGCCAATGCTACCCATGCTGTCTATACCACGGGTTCTTGGGCCAATCATTCCTCGCACAGAGGCGATGTCATTTCACCGTATCAAGAAACAACCACTCCAGCCCCAGGACCTGCCGCCAGGATTCTGGGGCCAAGTTACAGGCAGGGAGGTCTGTGGCCAATACCCAGAAGCTGCCACTCTAGCCCCAGGACCCACCGTCATGGGTCTGAGGCTATCATTCCTCATACAAAGACGTGTCATTCCACCACACCAAGAAACAGGCACTCCAGTCCTAGGATGAACCGTCAGGGTTCTGGGGCCAAGTTACAGGGAGGAAGGGCTGTGGCCAACATGAATCTAGAAGCTGCCACTCTTCTAGCCCCAGGACCCACCATCATGGGTCTGAGGCCATAATTCCTCACACAAAGACCTGTCATTCTACCACACCAAGAAACAGCCACTCCAGCACCAGGACCTGCCATCAGGGTTCTGGGGTCAAGTTACAGGCAGGGAGGGCTGTGGCCAATATCTACAAGCTGCCACTTTTCGAACCCCAGGACCCACCATCATGGGTCTGGGGCCATTATTTCTCACACTGAGAGACTTCGTTCAATGGCACCAAGAAACAGCCACTCCAGTCCCAGGACCTGCCGCCAGGGTTCTGGGGCCAAGTTACAGGCAAGGAGGGCTGTGGCCAATTTCCAGAAGCTGCCACGCTAGCCCCAGGACCCAGCATCATGGCTCCAGGACCATCATTCCTCGCACAGAGAGCCAATTTCCCAAAGCATCAAGAAACAGCAACTCCAGCCCCAGGACCCACAACCAGGGTTCTGGGGCCAAGTTACAGGCAGGGAGGGCTGTGGCCAATATCCAGAAGCTGCCACTCTAGCCCCAGGACCCAGCGTCATGGGTCCAGGGCCATCATTCCTCGCACAGAAAGCCAATTTTCCAAAGCATCAAACAGTCACTCCAGCCCCAGGACCAACCATCATTGCTCTGGGGCCATCATTTCTTGCACAGAGAGCCTTTTTCCGAACAGCCGAACCCAAACATGGTGAGCGGACCGACTGGCCGAACCGAACGGGTGAAGCAAACCGGACCAAACCGAACTGCCGAACCTGAACCGTGACCTGTTCGCCCACCCCTAAAGCCCATAGTTATTATATTATTATTATTATTATTATTATTAACAAACATTTATATAGCGCCAGCAGTGTACCTGGCACTTTACAAAGTAATAAAATAGACAGGGTCCCTGCCCCTAGGGCTTACAATCTGAGAGACAGGAGCTGGGGGAGAGACTTAGGAAGGGGAACAGAGGGAGAGACAAGGGGTCTAACATTCATGAAGATGCGAGGTCTCAAGTGCACGTACTTGGCTTGGTTACGATGAGAATGACAGCAGGCAGGTCCATGTTGCAAGGATAAGGGTAAACCGATCGTAGGTATAGGAATAGTGGCTCAGCAGGATAAAGAGTCAGACAGAGCAGAGCGAAAGAGGTGAGTTTTAAGGAGAGATTTGAAGGTATGAAGGGAGGGGGCAAGGCGGATGTGGACAGGGAGGGAGTTCCAGGCATGGGGGGCAGCAAGTGAGAAGGGACGAAGGCGCTTAGGGGAGCAGGGAAGGCGTGGAAGGGTGAGAGAAGGGACAGAGGAGGAGCGAAGTGCACGGGCTGGAGTATGGAGGGCGATAAGTGCAGAGAGGTAGGGGGGAGCAAGGTTGTGAAGAGCTTTATAGGTGAAGACTAGGAGCTTGTGCAGGATTCGTTCAGGAAGGGGAAGCCAGTGAAGCGAAGAGAGGAGGGGCTGCACATGGTCGAAGCGACTGGCGAGGTAGATGACCCTGGCAGCAGAGTTTTGGACAGAGATGAGGGGAGAAAGGTGAGACCGGGGAAGGCCAGTGAGAAGGAGGTTACAGTAATCGAGGCGAGAGATGACCAGAGCATGAACAAGAGTTTTGGCAGACGAGACAGAGAGAAAAGGGCGAATCTTAGCAATGTTATGGAGGGAGAAGCGACAGGATTTAGCAACAGAGTCAATGTAGGGTTTAAAAGAAAGGGCTGAGTCAAAGATGAAGCCTAGGCTACGGGCTTGGGGGACAGGCAGGATGGTGACTCCATCAATAGTTATTGACAGTGAGGAAGGAGAGGAAGGATGAGGGGGGAAGATAAGGAGTTCAGTTTTAGCCATGTTGAGTTTGAGTTGACGTTGAGACATCCAGGTAGAGATGTCAGAGAGACAGTTGATGAGACGAGCTTGAACAGAGGGAGAGAGAGAGGGAGTAGAGAGATAGAGTTGAGTGTCATCAGCATAGAGGTGGTATTGGAAGCCATGGGAGGCAATGAGTTTGCCTAAGGATGAGGTATAGATCGAGAAGAGGAGAGGGCCAAGAACAGAGCCTTGAGGAACACCAACTGAGAGGGGGAAGGAGGAGGAGGCGGAGTTGGAGAGAGACACATTAAAGGAGCGGTCAGAGAGGTAGGAGGAGAACCAGTTATGGACAGAGCCACAAAAGCCAAGGGAGTGAAGGGAATCCAGCAAGAGTGAGTGGTCAACAGTATCGAAGGCAGCAGAGAGATCAAGGAGGACAAGAATGGAATAGAGACGTTTAGATTTAGCCACCAGAAGATCGTTGGTGATCTTAGCGAGAGCAGTTTCAGTAGAATGAAGGGGGCGGAAGCCAGATTGGAGGGGGTCAAGGGAGGAGTTGGAGGATAGGAAGTCAAGGCAGCGGGAGTAGACAACACGTTCAAGCAGCTTGGAAGCAAAAGGAAGGAGTGAGACAGGACGATAGCTAGAAGGGTCAGAGGGGTCAAGAGTGGACTTTTTGAGAATAGGAGAGACTGTGGCATGTTTGAAGGCAGAAGGGAAAGAGCCAGTAGAGAGGGAGAGGTTGATGATGTGCAGGAAGGAAGGGGCGACAGTGGGAGTAATGGAGGTGAGGAGGCGGGAAGGAATGGGATCAAGGGGGCAAGTGGAAGGGTTGGAGGAGGAGAGCAGAGAGGAGATTTCCTTAAGGGAGGCAGGGGAGAAGGAGGACATGAGAGAAGGAGGGGGAGGAGGGAGAGGGGTGGGAGTGGGAAGAGAGGAGTGGGAAGCGATGTCGAGGCGGATCTTGTCTATCTTGGAGGTGAAGAAGGAGGCAAGATCCTGAGCAGAAAGGGAAGAAGGAGGGGGAGGACAGGGAGGCTTGAGGAGGGAGTCAAAGGTAGAGAACAGGCGGCGAGGGTCCCGAGAACAGGACTCAATGCGGGAGGCATAGTAGTGTTGTCTAGCAAGGGAGATAGCAGAAGTAAGGGTGGAGAGACAGAATTTGAAGTGAAGGAAGTCAGCGTGAGAATGGGATTTGCGCCAGAGTCGTTCAGCAGCACGAGTGCAAGAACGGAGGTGGCGGATACTAGGGGTGAGCCAAGGACGGGGGTTGTGGGAGAAGGCAGGGCGGGAAGAGAGAGGGGCATGGGAGTCAAGTGTGGAGGAGAGAGAGGCGTTGAGAGCAGAGACAGCGGAGTCAGGGGAGGAGGAAGAGAAGACTGTAGGAAGAAGGGGAGAGAGAGAGGAGGCAAAGTCCAGGGGATCAATAGCTTGAAGGTCACGGAAGGGGCGTAGAGAAGGGGAAGAGGAGGGGGGACAGTGGGAAATGTTGAAAGAGGCAAGGAAGTGGTCTGATATAGGATGAGGATCGAAGGAGAGATCAGCGACAGAGCAGTTTCTAGAGAGGACAAGATCAAGAGAATGGCCATTAGTATGGGTGGGGGAGTTGGTCCAAAGGTGGAGGTTGAAGGAGGAGGCTAGGGAGAGGAAGCGAGAGACTGAGGGCTGAGATGGGTCATCAACATGAATGTTGAAGTCACCAAGGATGAGAGTGGGGATATCAACAGAGAGGAAGAAAGTGAGCCAGGACTCAAAGTCAGAAAGAAAGGAAGAGAGAGGACCAGGGGGACGGTAGATGACAGCAACACGTAGATGGAGGGGGGAGTAGAGGCGCACGGAGTGAGCCTCAAAGGTATGGAAGGAGAGAGAGGGGGGAGGAGAAATTGGTTGGAACTGACAGGATTTAGCAAGAAGGAGGCCCACCCCACCACCCCGTCCTTCAGGGCGGGGTTGGTGAGAGAAGGAGAGACCCCCACAGGAGAGGGTAGCAGGCGTGACAGAGTCCGAGGGAGTGATCCAAGTTTCAGTAAGGGCAAGGAGCTGGAGGGAGCGAGAGAGGAAAAGATCATGGATATAGGGAGCTTTACTGATAGATGAGCGACAGTTCCAGAGGGAGCAGAAAAATGGTAGTTGATGAGGGGGGAGGCAAGGAATAGGGATAAGATTGGGAGAAGGGGAGCGTCGTGGTAGGCTAGAGACAGGAGGAATAGGGATAAGATTGGGAGAAGGGGAGCATCGAGGAAGGCTAGAGACAGGAGTGGAAGGGGAGCAATGAGAGAAAGTAGCCAAGGGAGCAAAGGATGTATGGGGGAGGTTAGAGAGTGGTGATCGGTTGGGGGGAGGAAGAAGCTGGGAGGAGAAAAGTAGAGGAAGAAAAAGATGGACAGAAAGAGGAGAAGGAGAGGAGGGAAAGAAAAGGCGAGAAAATAGGGCAGACATGTTAGTGAGTAAGATAGGAGGAGGAAGTACAGTAGAAAAGAAATGGAGAAACGTATATGTAAGGTGCGCGCCGTTAGGCGCGCGCTTTTTGGCCCGCTGGTCGGTGGAGCTTGGGGCGGCAGGAAGGACAAGCCCCAGGAGAGTCGTGGTGTCCTCGAGTGATGACAGCCGAGGATGCTGGGAGTGTATGCAGACGAGCTGCAACTTCACCAGTCCTTGGCCCGCTGGTCTGTGGAGCTTGGGGCGGCAGGAAGGCCAAGCCCCAGGAGAGTCGTGGTGGTCCTCGAGCGATGACAGCCGAGGATGCTGGGAGCGTATGCAAACGAGCTGCAACCTCACCTTACTTATATGTAAGGCTGGGAGCAATTTGGGGCCCTGGTACATCTTAGGCCCTTTTTACACCGACACTCTAACACCGGTGAAATGGGTGTTACCTTTTATTATACATGGTACGGGGTAACACTGCAGCCCTGAAACATGGGCCCTTTCTACACAAGATGCCTCAACCCAGTTTCACTGGGCAGAGATGGGTGGAGGCGTAAGAGGCATAAACCCCACTTGCGGTGGGAGTACATGCATGTGTGCTCCCACGCAATACCCATCTCCACCCACGGAGCAATCAGCAGTGGAGTCCGTTGTTCCGTGGGTGGGTGGTGGGTGGTGATGTGTGTTGCGTGGGAGCATGCACGTACCTACACCCACCACAAGTGGTGTTTACACAGACGCCTCCACTAGGGATGGGCGAACCCGGTTCGGATATTTGGAGCTCGGACCGAACTTGACCAGTTTGGTCAACCAAACCGAACTTCCAAACCAAACTCGATTTTCAAACCAAACTGAATTCCCGAACTCGGTTCTGTTCGCCCATCCCTAGCCTCCACCCATCTCCATTCAGAGAAATGCACCCCACCCACTGCAAGTGGTATTTACACAGATGCCTCCCCCCATCTCCACCCAGTGAAACTGGGTGGAGACATCTCGTGTGAAAAGGGCCCATGTTTCAGGGCTGTAGCGGTGCCCTGTACCATGTATAATAAAATGTAACACCCATTTTTTAATTCATTTATACTTGATGATGTTTTATGTGTTTTATTATTGTTTTATTTGATGTAACCAGCCCCGGAATGCCGTAGCAATTAATTAATTAATTTTAATTTTAATTTTAATTTTAATTTTAATTTTATCGGTGTTGCAGTGTCTGTGTAAAAGGGCCTTAGGTGCTCCACCTCCTATCTACCTATTGTAAGTTTTAAAATCAGTTGATCATAGAGGTAGTTTACACATACATTATTTGCACTTATAATTTTGTTTAGCATATTTTAGTGTATATTAGGAAAGAAAGTTTTTGTAGGTTTTTTTGGTGAGTTTCGGGTTCAAATTCAATAGTGCCTTCATTCACCTCTCTCAACAGGCCTGGTTGGGATGAATAATTGAGGCCATGTCCTTATTACAAAGGAGGATAATGATATTTTATTATTCTAGAAGCAACTTTAAAATGTAAAATTGAGAGACTTTTTTTGTTAAAAGGAGATGAAATATAAAATGTTCCTCCACATGAACTGGAGGACCTGTTCGTGTGGCTTCCATTTTACAAATCTGCTTCACTGTCCCAATGAATGAATGGGGCATGATAGTTGGTTGGATTGGAGGTTAGAGAGAGCCAATATTAAAGAGTTCAGTAGAACTCGCAGTAGTTCAGAGATTTAGTAGAACTATCCAGGGAATGGATAGCATGGTGACCTGTTGTGTGCTTCTACGAGGCCCCCATGACTGGTCACTGTTGGAGGCAGGATGATGGGCTCAATGGACCGTTGGTCTGACCCAGTATGGCACTACTTATGTTCTTATGTTCACACAAAGAATGTCCCTGACTTGGTAAGCTAATGAGATCCAGAGGATAAAGGATGTTGATATTCAAGGGCTTAGGGCACGAGCTAGGTCATCCAAGATATCTCCTATATATAAATATTTGCTGCCAAAATTAGGATGCTGTTCATATCTAGATTATGAAATTCCATATAGTCACAAAAATGTTTTTACTGTTCTGGCCCTACAAACCTTGCATTCCGCTATTACGAAAGGCAGATACAAGGGAATTCCATACAATGATAAAATTTGTCCCTGCTGTACTCAGGCAGTCGAAGATCTTCCACATATTTTATTTAGCTGTTCCCAGTACTGGAAATATAGGGAAAGGTTATATAGGAACACAAAATGACCCGGGGAGGCATCAGAATTAAGATCAATGATATATCTCCTGACGGATAAAAATGTGAAGGTCACTAGGGAAGTTGCTCTTTATGGATATGTGATTAGAAATGAGAGAGCATGCATGATCAGGAAACAGCAACAATGATGAGAGTCTTTATATAATATGAATCACTTTGCATGTTAATTTTATTTGGTTATCTGCAAGGTCTTCTTTTCCTGAGAATATTATAGTGGATATCCTTTATAGGAATTGGCAAATGAATTATATAACACATTGCCTGACGATGGGGATTTATTTATCCTGTTTCCTTCCCGAGGATATTGGGAGGTACGGATACACTGTGTCAGTTACTGTTTGGTTATGTAGATACAACAATAACCCATGGGATATAGTTTTATACTTTGCAATTGTATTGTTATGTGTTTTTGTCATCGCCAAAGGGATAGCACAATAAAATTATTATTATTATCAATGAGATCCAGAAGTAAATGTGACTGTATCTATCTTGCTGTGATAAAGTTCTGTTCAGATTCTCATACAGGTGGGATTTTTAAATGTTTTTTTAGCCTAATTTCCTATAGAAAGAATGATGATGGACTCTGTCCGTCTTTCATTAGAGGTCAGAAAACTTAATGTCAAGTAGAGACTCAAAATTATGTAACAATAGGTGCACCATGAGGGAAAAGGTGGCTCCTCTTGTAGTAAAAAAATCCTATTGATTTATGTTGGGCATTATCCCCTCCTCTTAGGAATGTCATTAGTTTAGGAATTGCTGCATAGAAGTATTTGTTTTTCCTGCCTCTTCCCAATGTTCAGAATGCAACAGCTGTAATTCACTGGAGTTCACTGGAGTTTAGTGCACTTAATTGCTGGTGGAAAGTGGTATCGATATAGCTTGTATGCTGGAAGGCAACCTACTTCCATATTGGAAAACCCCATTGAATGGACTCCCAAAAAATCCAACTCTGGTAGGAAAGTCTGGGAACATGAAAGTTCTCTTGAGGCAAAACTGTCAAAATAAGAGTAAAATAAGAATCTTTAAAATCCACTTTTACTTTTGTAATATTGATTTGGGATTGATTTTATATGTCTTAATATTGCTTGGCAAAACTAGCAGTTGGAAAAAAATATTTGTGGTTTGTAACTGTGCAAAAACGGAGTCATTTTTAAAAATAATCTTTAGACATATCATGCTATTTTTGGGAAATTCCTCAATACTTGGCATTAGCTAAAAGAAAATGATTAGTTCAAGAACCATGGCTAAGACACTGTGTGAATTGGGACTGAGTTTAACATATTTCACAGGATAGTCATGGTGAAGATATAAAATGTCACAGCTTGTCCCAGATTAATAACACGTCTCAGTGGAAATGCACACAGAATGTATGCATCATTATTGCACTTTTTCATTTTGTTAAGTAATAAAAAAAGGGGAGAGAGAAAAGCAAAGACAAAGGGTGAAAACAGACATGACGCTAACCACCCTTTAACCACACTTTAACCACCCTTGGTGGTTATTTATGCATGTTGCAGGGCTGTATTGGTGCCCTATGCAGCCCTGCAACATGCATAAATAACCACCAAGGGTGGTTAAAGGGTGGTTAGTGTCATGTCTGTTTTCACCCAAATATAGGGTATTTTTGGACGTTACAAGATCGCTGTTCATCACACTGAATCACAGTGGATCCCATGTGGTGGCAGTGATCCTGTGAATGTCTATTTGCTCCCAGCCAGATGTTCACCACAGTGAACACCCGACTGGGATCAAATTGACCATTTTTCTGGAGGTGAGGCTGGCCTCACCTCCAGAATTGTGGTTAGATTGGCTACGGGCCAGGATGGGACTAGCAATGACCACAATGAATGTCTGCTTGCCAGTCTTGTCCCAGAATCAGGTCCCAACCATGGGACGGGATCGGGCACAGCGGCCTGACTGACCACTGCACCTGCCCATCTCCCTGAGGGTGGGCAGGTGGCCATGGACGTATGGGGGGGCGGGGCAGTCGCACATCGCACTGTGCAGTCTCACCCCCTCCCTGATTCCCATCTGCAATCAGGCCGGCACATCTAAAAAACAGCCGGTCTGATCATGGACCGGGATCCGAGACGAATCCCGGGCCAGGGGTCAGCGTGGCGGGCGAAAAGGCCCATCACGTCTGAAATTACACATAGCCTAACTACAGTATGAATTGCATGCTGTCAAATCTTTCTTCCCTAAATTATACTAATTTTTTTCACTTTCAGCACTGGACAGCAACTTATGGCCAAACAAATAAGGTAAATTCAATGCCACTTAGTGTGTTTTTACATGTGACGGCGCTGATTGCACACTTCAATCTTCTCTGGAGCACTGGCGTCCAGGCAAGAGAGTGGGTGGAGAGAGGGCAGGGCTGCGTGTGAACATACAGCCCTGCCCCTACCCCCGCACTGCTCAGAGTGGCCCACTACCTTGCTGATGGGCAGCCCAGCCCAGAAATGCTGTGGAGCTGAACTGGGGTAAATGGGAGTGAGCCATCAAACCTCACAGCCCGTTTTACCATGGTCCAGTGTCTGTTGCATTGGTGGTGGCAGTGCTTAGGGCTGTACCTTGAGGTGGTCTTGAGGAACAGTCCAGGCTAAGTTCTGCTAAGGCCCAGGCTAACATCTAGTGGCCCCTTTTAAACATGATGTTGGGCATGGACTAATCTATGCTAAAGTGGACTAATCAATGCCCAGCGTCATGTCTGAAAACACCCATAGTATCCAAAGAAAGAGTAGAAATCATAATTTACATTGTGCATTGTTGTCAAGTTTCATGGCTTTATCAAAAGACTACAGTATTTTAATGAATTAATTAATTAATTAATTAATTAATTTTATGTATTCTGCCCTGTCCCAAGGGCTTAGGGTGGATAACAACACACAAAATCAACCTAATCAACCTCAATGCTACGTTCCCACCCCACATGTATACAACCAGCCAGTAGGGGTGTTCACCAGGCCCCAATGTCATTTTTGTTTTCGTTATTCAAAAATGTTGTTTTCATTATTATTAAAGACAATGCCATTTTTGTTATTACCGGTATTGCTATCGTTATAGTTTCAAACTAAGATTTTATTTTTGGTATTGGTATCAATATCGATTCCCATGTGCAACTAATATCTTTCTAAATCTAAGGGAGATAGGGGAAGGGGAAAGGAAAACTATTATCTAATCAATTATCTATAACTATTATAATCTAATCTATATGTCTGTAATATATATCTATATCAAATCTGTACTACCTATCTATATATAATGTATAGGGGGGAGAAGGGCAGGTAAAATGTAGGGTATGAAAAAGGAAAGGTATTGGTAATACAATGAGGGCTAGGGACGATTTTTTGTGTGCAAGCACCACAGTTCTGCAAACACAACCTGACAAGCAGAGCTCTCACAGAATGTAGAGAAAAGGCCTGGCCCTCCCATTATAAAGGGTTGCAGTGCCCTCCCCCAGAGCCCCCCTGATTGGTTGTGGGAGGCAGCAGGCAGTGAGCAATCACAGAGTGCCATGAGACTTCTGGGGCCTGCTTGCACTGCTCATTGGTCAGGGATACATCCATCAGAAACTGCTGAGCTGCTCGCCCCTCCCAACAAAGTCATAGTTGAAGAGTTCAACCCTGTTAAGACTCCAAGATGTCTGCTCCCTCCTCCCCTTGCCACATTTTCCCTCCAAAACCCAACTGCCACAGAACTAATAATTAGGGATGGGCGAACGCGGTTCAGAAGTTCAGAGTTCGGACCGAACTCGGTGTGTTCGGTCGACCGAACCGAACTTCCGAACCAGACTCGAATTTCAAACCAAACCAAACCGAACCAAACCAAATTTCTGAACTCCGCTCTGTTCGCCCATCCCTACTGGCAACACACACCAAAAAACCTGGGTTTGAATGGCTGAACTTGGTTCGGAAGTTTGGAATTCAACCGAACTTGGTCTGTTCAGTCGACTGAACCGAACTCAAATTTCAAGCCGAACCAAACCAAATTTCCGATCTCCATTCTGTTCGCCCATCCCTACTAATAATAACGACAATGCTAACAACATTGTCATTTTCATTATCATTTTTATTGGTGTTATCATTATCAGCATCTGTATCGGTATTGTTATTCTCAGTTGTTATCATTATTCTCGGTTGTCATTTTCATTATTACAATAACGAAAATGAAAATGACAATTTTCGTTATCCTTATTGTAATAATGAAAACAACATGCGCACCCCTACAATCTGTCTCTGGGTGGTTTTATGGGAATTGCTAATGTATTTACTGTGTTTACATTAGCTTTGCATTAGTTTTGCATTAGCCCTGATTTCTATTAGCAATAAAGCTTTTATCACCTGCCAATCAAGTGTTATTGTGTCTCACTAAGTAATATATCAATCAAAAGGTGCCCTTGTTTGCAGCAGTATCCAAAGAAAGTTAGAGTGGAATCCAGAATTTATACTGTGCATTGTTGCCAACTCTTATGGCTTTATCAAAAGACTTACAGTATTTTAATTAATTAATTATGTCTATGTATCCTGCCCTATCCTGAGGTCTCAGGGTGGATTACAACACATAGAATCATAAATAGACATAAATAAAATCATGTAGACTCTCTCATTCCCTAATGTAAGCCCTTTTTACACAGACGCTCTAACACTCATAAAATGGGTGTTACATTTTATTATACATGTTGCAGGGCACCACTGCAGCCAATCACCATGGGCCCTGTGCACACATGATGCTTCCACTAGGGATGGGCAAACAGAACGCAGTTCGGATGGTCGGTCATTCGGTTCGAAACCAGAGTTTGGGTTTGATGGTTCAGTTCAGCCGAGTTTGGTTTGGCCGAACTTGGCCAAACATTCAAAAATAGCGAAACCGAAACGAAATCGAAACCGAAACCTAATTTTTGGCCCTGGAAAGATGTTTTTCCTGCCGGCGAACTCATCTAAACACGACTGAACTGTTCGGTTGTTTGAGAGTTCGGTTGGGACGTTCTGTTCGGACATCCAAACAAACCGAATTTGGTCCGAACATCCGAACCCTAGCCTCCACCCAGTTCCTACGGGTGGAGATGGGTGTTGGCCGGTGGGTGGGGAGCATTTTCTTGGATGGAGATGGGTGGGGGTGTCTGTGTAAATGCCACTTTCGGTGGGTGTTGGTGAGTGTTTGCTCCCGGCCAACACCCATCTCCATCCACGGAGCAACCGGCAGTTTTATGGGTGTTAGAGTGTCTGTGTAAAGAGGGCCTTCATTTCATTGTATGTCCCCTAGGTCTAGTATTGTTTGAGAGGGTAAATCACATCTCCTTATTTACTCCTTCCATGCCACTCATGATTTTATAAACTTCTGTCATATCCGCTCTCAGTTTTTTCTTCTCCAACCTGAAGAGCCCTAACCTATCAAGTCTAGCTGTTCCAGACCCTTCATGATTTTTGTTGCCCTCCTCCTCACCTTTTTCTTTTTTTGTTAAGTTTGGTTTTTTTAAAAAAATTGATGTTATTTGATATACAATGTCTGTATATAAATTTTACAAACAAAATACTATCCCAGACAACACCTGGGGTAATTATTCTCCCGGCTTCAACCTTGCGTGGGAGTTAACACAAACCAATGGTCAATCCTCCTTACTGTCCCTATCTTGTACTCTTCACAATCTTGACAGACACACATCAAATATAAAAGTCAAAAAGGTATGATCTTTCATCTGGAGAAACCGTTTTTTCCTGTATTACATGTAGGCAAAGAAGCCATTGAATCTGTAATTTCTCCATCTGGTCGTACAATTTCACCAACAGTCTTTCCATGGAAAAAACATACTACACCCAGCTTAACCGTTGCCCTTCTGAGAGGGGAGATTCTAATTTCCAGTTCCTGGCAATTACATTTATTGCAGTCAAAGTAAAAATGGTGCAAGATTCTCTCACTTTTCTCATTATTTATTGTTTCGGGTACAAGCCCAGAAGAGCACACTCTGGGGTGAAGGGATCAGAACCCCACCATCTTTTCCACATAATCCCAAACCACTCTCCACAAACTCTGCACCTTGTGGCAGGCCCACCAGCAATGCAAATACGTTCCCTCTTCCCCACACCCCTGCCAGCATTTGCCCATTCCTCCTACCTCTACATGTTTAAATTGACCCGGGGTCATGTAGTACCGTAATGTAAGCTTCCCTTGAGTTTCTCTAGCTTCCAGTGAGGAGGCACAGAGATTAATGTGAGAGATAATCGCATTCACTTGAGAATCCTCGAAGTTCTTACCTAAGTCCTTCTCCCATCTATCTATATAATCCAGCTCCTTCCTATACTACAGTTTCTTTAGTCCTCTGTATATTCTACCCAGCCTGCCCCTATTGCTCGCTCTTTCAAATATTTTTTTTTTCAATGTTATGTGGTTCCCTGCTGTATTCACTAATGTGTCCTGACTGAGTGAAAGCACTCCTTAGTTGAAAATACTGCAAGGGCTCAATTCGCGTTTGTATTTTTTCTTCCAGAACCTCTTGTGTGACAAAGGCTCCCTTATTAAATAAATGTTCTGCTCTAAGAATCTGCTTTTGACAAAGTTTAGCTCTAATGTTGACTGCCGTATTATATTGTGTTAAAATTCTAAGATCTATGGGTGAATATGGTGAGGCTTCTGTAGATCCTTTGATTTTTCTCAAAATTAACTTCCAGTTTTTCCATACTACCCATGAAATTGGATGTTCCTTCCATGAGGATCCCTCTATTGAGCCTGTATCCATCAAGTGGTTCCTGAAGTTTTCTATTTTTAGGTTAGTTGTTTCCATCTGTACCCACTTCTGTTGCTCCAAATTATGATACCAAGCTTTTAGCATGCTCAGTGATGCTGATTTATGGTATAGTCTAAGGTCTGGGAGGTTTAACCCTCCCGTTTCCCTAGATCTCATCAATATTTCTTTCTTTATTCTAGGTTTTTTACGCGACTACACTACATCTGCTACCAGCTTATCCACCTGGGTAAAAAAAAGGGTCATGTAAGTAAATTGGCAGTGCCATCATTAGATATAAAAATTTCAGTAGAACAATAATTTTAAATAGGTTAATCTTTCCCATCCAACTACAAGCCAGGTCTCTCCACACTGTTACTTGGACTTTACGTTTTTGTAGTACTTCTGGGAAATTCATCTTATATAGATCTTTTAGATTCTTGGGCAAATTTACCCCCAAATACTTAATGCTTACTTCTTGCTCTTTAAATGTTAGGTTAGCTCTTATTGCATTGATTTGTTCCTGGTCTATACCATAAATAACCACGTGGGATTTTTCATAATTAATTTTGTATCCTGATACTCTACTGAAGGAGTCTTTCAGGTTGATCAAGGCTGGCACTGAGTTCTGTGGGTCACTTATGAAAAGAATCATATCGTCTGCAAAGGGCGCTATTTTTGATTGTTCACTACCAATCGTTATCCCCTTGATTTTGTTCTCTTGCATAACTGCACAGGCCAACCCCTCTAAAGCGAGGTCAAATAACAAAGGTGATAGTCGGCAGCCCTGCCTTGGTCCTCTGGACAATTTGAAGGGAGTTGAGGAGCAGTTATTAATATACACACTTGATTTTGGGTCACTATATATAGTCATTATCCAGCTAAGATAATTGCCTCCAAAGTCCATTGCCCTCATTAGCTGAAAAAGATACTGCAGCTCCGCCCTATCAAAGGCATTGTCTGCATCTGCGGAGACTATTACTGCCATTGTTCTCGTTTTACTTAGATATTGCATTATATTGACCACTTTACAGATGTTATCGTGCCTAAACGACCCAGGATGAATCCCACTTGATCCTGGTGGACCAGTTCACTAATTATTGCCGCTAGTCTATTGGCTAGGAACTTGGCAAATATTTTGTAATCATTGTTAAGTAAAGAAATGGGCCTGTAGCTACCACACTGATCTAAAGGGCAGCCTGGTTTTGGAATAACCACTATCCTCACCTCATAAAAGGTCAGCGGCATGACTTTCTCCATTAAAATATGGGGTGATTTCAGACAAGATGGGGCGGCATTTGCCCTGTCCTGGAATCACTTTTCAGATTCCCCGCCGGAATCAGCCCATCACGTCCAACAGACGTGCCGGCTGATCCCCGTGGGGAATCAGGGAGGGGGCGGGGCCGCACGGTGCAACGTGCGGCCGCACAGCCCCACACCCCCACGCTCTGCCAATGTCCACCCTCTGGGGAGACAGGTGGGCACCGCGGCCAATGCAGCCGCAGTGCCTGCCCGAATTGACCACGACCTGGAATCCCGCTGGGGATTCCAGGCCGTGGTTTCCGTCCAGATGAGATGGGCCCCTTCATCGCAGTGGGGAATCACATTCACCACGTGATCGGCGTCAGCCCCGCCGGTCCCGCCAATCGTGTGGTGAATGTGATTCCCCACCGCAATTGACTGTGGTTAACATCTGGGGGGGGAACTTCCGGTTCCCCAACAGACGTTACACGGCCATTCCCCACCACAGGGTATTGACTGTGGTTGAGCGTGGTCTCGTAACGTAAGGTTTCTGTTAATGGCAAAGCTAAATCCCCAGCAAAGCCTTGATAAAATTTGATGGAGAACCCATCGGGACCTGCTGCTTTGTTCTTTGGCATATCTTTGATTACTGTTGTGACTTCCTTGATATTAATTAATGCATTTAGGAAGCTCCTTTGGGTTGCATTGAGTTTAAGTAGTCTATACTTTAATTTTATTTATTTATTTATTTATTTAATAGATTTTTACCCCGCCTCTCCTGTAAACAGCTTTTGTAGAAACTTATCTATTGCTTCTTGTTGTGGGTTGGTAGTTGTATATGATGCATAAAAAAATTTAAATTCTTAATTAATTTCCCCTGGGTCTGTTGATCTAGTGCCGTCTGCCTTTTGAATTTCTTTGATGCAATGTTTCTGAATAGCCCTTTTTGTTAACCTAGCTAGAGCCCGCCCCAGTTTATTGTTGTGATCATAGTATCTGCATCTAATCAATTTCAGTTTCTTAGTAGTTTTACTAATTTCTTCTGTATTGATAACTTCTCTCACTTTTAATAATTCTTTATGTAGCTTCAGGGAGGGGTTCTGTTTAAACTTGGCTTCTGCAACTTTTAATTGCTCATAGAGTCCATTCAAGACTTCCCTCTTCTTTTTCCTAATCGTGGCACTAAGAGTTATGATATTCCCTTGGATCACCGCTTTAGCGGCTTCCCATAGTATGCTAGGGGAGCTCACTGACCCTCTATTTAACTCAAAGTAATTTCTGATAACCTTTTTGAGTTGTTCGTTAAAAAACTTATTATTACATAACATCTTATCCATTTGCCACTGAGTTCCTCATTCCTGTGTTCCCCGTGGTGTCCAGTCAAAAACTGCTACCAGCTCATGGGGTCTGAGAGTGCTTGATGCAAGACAGTTACTTTTCGGCATAGCCCAACTTCGCTTTGTGGAACTAAAATGTGATCAGTTCTGGAGAAGACTATGAGGGATGGAATAGAAAGTATATTCCCTTGCTTGTGGCTTCTGATACCTCCATATGTCTATCAGACCACTGTCATTTAATAATGTATTTATTGCAATTTGCTAATTCTTTAACTTCTTGGAACTTGAGAGGTCCCTCCATGTAAGTGGCGTGTTTAGATCTCCCTGTATGATTAATTTCTCCTCAGCGTGTTTCAAAATTGTTGGGATTAATAGCTGAAAGTACTGGAGGGTACCTTAGTTAGGGGCATATACATTTACCATTGTAGTGTCTTCTCCATTTAGAGTCCCTCTCACCAATAAAAATTGGCCCTTTCTATCCTTAACTATCTTTTGAAGATTAAAAGCACTGGGTGCCATCACATTATGCAAACATCTCAGTTAAGTTGTTGTTCTTAAATCTATACAGGTCTTTCTCTAATAAATGGGTTTCTTGCAGAAAAAAACCATCACATCTTGCCTCCCGCAAGAAATCCTTCACCCTTCTACGCTTTACTGGGGAATTAAGTCCCCTAACATTTAAGATAAGTGTCCTAATAGTATTAGCCATCCTGAGTTTTCAATTGGTTGTTTCCTGAACTGTAGTTTGTCGACGCACCCCTCCCAAGGAAGACGCGGACACTTGTATGGGTTTGAACGGCCGCACTCTTTATTGTTAGTCGATAAAAAGGGGGAAGAGGTGACCCTCCACTTCCCCCTTTAAACTGGGGTCCATTAATCCTCTTCCTAACTGTTAACCATCGCCGCAGGAGGTTCCCTTACTGTAACAGGCGCTGTCCTTGTGCCCTGTTGCCCATTTTGCCATCTTCGGGTTAAGCCCGAGGGGAATCCTCCTGTGCCCTACCTTAACAAACTTCTTCAACTTACACCCTGCCCCCATCCCGGTTTCACCGGGCCAGAGCGGGTTGTTCGTTCCTATCCCCTCTCGCCTACCAAGGCGGGGGTTTAAACAACAAGGATGAGGACACCGTAACCTCCTGTTTGGTACATGGTCCGCCCAGCAGGCTCGGCCGCTCGTCTCTCACCCTTGGGCTGACCATACAGTGGGCCGCACTGAGCGGCTATGGATGGCCTATACCCATCTCTTAAGGAGATGTTGCTACCCTATGCTATGTTAACCTTTTAA
>QEPC01004465.1:568636-582158 GCA_003113815.1 Sphenodon punctatus | reverse complement strand
TTGGCCCCGTACCGGCACCACCGGCTTCGTTCCCCGCCGGGGTCACCCCGTAACGGCACAACAGACGTGCCGGGGGGATCCCGGCGGGGAAAGTGGGAGGGGCCGGGGCCGCGCAGCGCAACGTGCGGCCGCACGGCCCCGCCCCCTCCACACACCCCGCCGCCCACCCTCCGAGGAGACGGGCGGGCGGCGGGGCCAATGCGGCCGCTGCGTCCGGCCGACCATGCCACGGCCCGGGATCCCGCCGCGGATCCCAGGCCGTGGCACGCGGCCAGACGTTACTTTTCCTTGGCCACGGCCCGGGGTCCGTTTGACCATGCTTCCTGGGACTTTCCCCCGGCTAGCCCGGGAAGCGTGGTTCAAACGAACCCCATGTGCCGATTGACCGTGGCCATCATCTGGCGCGCCGCAAACAGACGTACGGTACACGGTGACCACAGGTAGGTATTCACCGTGGTTCACCGTGTTACCGTAACGTCTGAAATCACCCACAGTGTGTCCAGCACGGTATAGGTTTGTTTGCAGTGTTGGTGTTCCTTATTAACTGTATATGTTTTTGGAGTGCTAGTGAGTACCACAATTGGATGTCAATGCCTGTGGACACATATCTGCTTTGAAATTTATTATTTATGGTTGTCTTAATTTATTAAAAAAACATGTGATTTTATGAATGCTATGTTTGTCTAAGGTATCCCCACCTGTTGTTTTGCCATTGTGAGTTTTGAGTGGGGTTTTCCATCAAAATTCCCTGGGGAATTAGCTTTTTTGGTTTCCTTGGCACACCACTACCACCCACCCACGGAGCAATTGGCAGTGGAGTCAGTGGAGTCCATGGGTGCGTGGTGGGTGGAGATGGGTGTTGCGTGGGAGTATGCACGCACCTATACCCACCGCAAGTGGTGTTTACACAGATGCCTTAACCCATCTCCACCCAGAGAAATGCACCCCACCCACCGCAAGTGGTGTTTACACAGACGCCTCCACCCAGCGAAACTGGGTGCAAGCATCTCGTGTGAAAAGGGCCCATGTTGCAGGGCTGCAGTGTTGCCCTGTACCATGTATAATAAAATGTAACACCCATTTTATCGGTGTTAGAGTGTCAGTGTAAAAAGGGCCTATATGTAAATGGGAGTGAGTAGTAGGCATTACAGAGATACAAGGAAAGTCGAAGTCCATCCCTAAGCTCTGTGGCTCACTCACCCTGGCTCACTGGGCCAGAGTGGATGAAGCACTCCCATTAGTCTGGTCCATGATGTTGGAATGGTCTGGCTAGCACCGTCTCTGCACAGATTTGGGAAATTACAATTTTTGGTTCCAATTCTCCCTCCTCAAAGTCTTGCATGTCTGACAGAACCATAGAGCTGGAAGACACTACAAAGATTACCTAGTCTAGCGCCATTCCATGAAGCAGGATCCACTCCATTAAGTAGTACCTACTCCATTCCTGAGAGATATCTGACTAACCTGTTTTTAAACGTCTCCTGTGATGGGGTCTCCACAACCGTGGCAAATTATTCCACTGCCTAACAGGAACTCATCTTAATGCTTAGCCTAAATCTTTTCTCCTTTAATTTATGTCTATTACCCCATCTCCTATCCTAAGTGGCCAGAGAACAACTGGGCACCATTTTGCTTAAAACACTCTTTTACAGAGGAGGGCATACAAAAGTGAATTAGGGGAAAAGACAAGAAGCTCAGTCGTTCATGCTAGTGAGAAGTATATCACGAGGCAGTACTGTCTTGAATTTCCAGCATCATACTGATAGTCAGGCTTCCCTGGCTGTGCTTTATCAGCGCGCTCTATGTCCTGGGGTGGATCCCTTAATTTATTTCTGTATGCTGTACTGAGCAACCCTTATTCCCTCTGGTGAGCATTAACATAACTACAGTATTCAAACTGAAGTCCTGAGCTGTAAGGCAGCTCAAGTGGTATGACCTTCCTGTACAGGAGAGGACCACGTCACACAGAGATACATGAGCATGAAGAGCAGCATCGAAGCTCCTGACACAACTACACAGCCCACGAATTCCATTCTCAGAGTGCTGCAGTTATCATCTGTGCAGATCTCTCTGAAGCCCTGTTACCTCACCTCATCTTTGTGTAAGGTGGAAGGATTTTAGCCTCAGTAAGATATTCCCTCTTAATAAAAGCCTCTTGAGGAAAAGCAGCATTACTGTGTAATTCACTAGAAAATTCAGTCTTCATGCTAGCTCATTTCTGGATAACCTGAAAAATTGTACTGACCTGTGATATAGTGTTTGTGATGATGTAGAACACTATCTGCTAAGGACACTTGAGCAAAGACCTTCAAACTAATTCCATCTGGGATGAAGGTTGAACACGTAACCGCCAAAGCTTCAAAAAAGGGAAATACAGGGCTAAATTCACAGATACTGAGATTCCCAAAGTGATGCTATTGGTACTGAAATAAATGAAATCCCCTTTAACCTTTGGCAAGTATATAACATGATATATTCAGGGGATGTATTCCTTTCCTTTCATTTAAAGCTGTGCTGATATTTATATTTGAATAACAAACTTGGTTTGGATCACTTTTGTTGGAACCAGGCAGAGCTTATATTTTTAATTATTTTGTTTATTAAAATGTTACTTATTGCTCTGGAAATAGCAGTACCGACCTGTCTCTGTTTTGATGCATATAGTTTGGCCTGCAATACTGTCAACCCCAGTTTTTCCAAAAGTGTGAGCCAGGTTTCCCTGGTATAGTCAAACTTGAAAAGATGGGGAGGGGTGCGGAGCATGCACACTAACTAGCAGCCGTGAGGAACTGACGCTCCCTTCCCGAATCCCGAAAAACCCACTTGAAAAGTAATTTATCGGCAGCACAACAGTGAGAATTAAGCAGATAAATGCCTGGTGGGGCTGGCAGAAAAAGAAAAAAGGATAAGCAAACCACGATTGAGTGATTTTTACCAGTGAAAAACAAGAGCAGGCCTAAAGGGTGCGGCATCAGCGGAGCTGCCCAGAATGGCGGACGCAACATGCCAGATGGAACGGGAGGGGAAAGGAGAACGTGAGTCCAGGTGGGGAGCTCGCAGCATTAATTCTGGATCTAAGAAAAGATCTCGCTGCAGCAGCCCAAGCACGGGAGAAACTAGCAGGCGAGATTAAATAAAGTGCAGACATTCACAGACCTCAATATAAAAAAAATAGAGGGCCTCTCAAAACGGATGGATACCGTGGAAGCCAGGATCACAAGTATTAAAGATCACTCATTAGAGAACGAGGACCAGATTAAAAAAATGAAGAAATCCCTGGGCTATCTCTTAGATAAAACTGAAGACTTGGAAAATCATTCAAGGAGATCCAATATAAGATTCACAGGCCTGCAAGAGGGTCTGGAGCGAGGGGGTCCAAAAGAATTAATAACTGAGGTGCTGTCTACAGTTTTTCCAGAAGAACCATCCCTGCTCTCTACTAAAAGAGAGAGAGCTCATAGAACAGCCAGACAGAGGCCTAAGGAGGGAGAGAACCACCGCACAATCATTGTAAAATTTCTAGACTACCAGGACAAAGAAAATTTTTTAAGGATGGCAAGAAATAAACAGAAGATGGAATACTGCAATAATTTGCTCAGGATATTCCCTGACTATTTCGCAGCAACGGTTGCAAAGAGGAGAAAATGGGGAATTTTTTTTGCAATATTGCACGAAAGAAAATTAAAGCCGCAATTGCAATTTCCAGCACACATGTCCATATTCTGGATGGGAAGATGTCAATTTTTTCAAGACCCAGCAGATCTCGAGATCTTCTTAAAGTGTGATTGTTTGAACCAAGTGGAAGATAAATGACAAAGAGGGGTAGATTAAGGCATTGCGGGTAAAAGTATAGAATTTTATTCTAATTATTTGATTTAAAATGTTATTCTTGGTTTTAAAACAGGGTAAAAGTTAATAGTATCAAGAGAAGGGAACTGGCCCTGCTCATAGTTTTACTGCTAATCTTCATATAAGCGGGAGGAGAAAAAAGTTAAAGAAAACTAAGGACTCTCTCTCTTCTAATTTTCTTGTGAATATCCCCTTGAGACTTTTTGTTTACAGGTACCTAACAAGCAAGTTTACAAAAGCTCTTTTAAAACCACACTTTCTCTTGACCAGATCTCGCCTCTTCAGGAATTGTCACATCATATCAGAGCAAATCGAAGGCTGTGGCTTAGTGTGTGCACAAAACGGTCCTGGGTGATGGTAAGGTGAGCTGGATAACAAGTTATAGAGGCTGAAGTTTTTTTCCCTGGGCTATACTAAGCTAGAATTGTTGAGACAAGGATTTGATTAGTGAGCTTGTATGTGCCATATGGTGTGTCCTAAATGTAACCAGTAGCTAAATGTATTCAAATGTTAACCTTTGTGAAATACCCTTGCCTGACACATTTTGAAGTAATAACTTTGGTGTGTTATTCCATCACCTGCATATCACAGCTAAAAAGAAATTAAGTTACAGGACATATCAGTGATTAAACTTAGCATGTAGCCTCCTAAAACTGTTTGTGTTTGTCTACACCTTATTCCTAAGAGTCAGGGATATGTGGCCCAGAGTTCAGGATGAAAGCCCCAGATGACACTGATTGAGGCAGCACTGAGGTTGGTACTCCATTTGACAGCTGGAAAACTGAGGCACACAGACAGTGGGTGTGATCCAGAACACACATGCATGCAGTTTCCATGTGATTTCCATGGGTTTTGTGCACACTCCAATGTCCCTGTAATGGGGTCTGTGAGGTTCCAAGAGGGAGAGCCTGGAACCCCACGGGAGGGGGGAAGGGCCCACATGCACCCTAGGGGGGCTAGGGGGGTGGCAGCGAGGCGGTACCTGGAAAAACGTGCCCTCAGGGTGGAATAGGGCTATCGGGAAGATAAGTCCCCAGCCTGTTTCATCTTTGGGCCTGAGTGAGCGTACGCCTTGTTTGCTGCCTGGGGTGATTATCCACACAGACACAGGGAGCAGGAGGGGATAAGGGGAGTGGTGTGGTGAGGAGTGGGGCCCGTGTACAACCAGGCAGGGGGGATAGGGAGGGACAGGTCTTGTATACACAGGACAGGGGCCCAGGGGGTGCTCCCCAGCAACCCAGGGTCGCCACACACCCACAACTCCCACTTCCCCTGACTCTAATGCTCTTTCTCTACACGAGTACACGCACACCCCTTTCACCCTCCACACGCCCAACACAAGCACTCACCTTACAGTCTCCATGCAGCCTCGAAACCTACTAACACCATGCAGCAACCAGGAAAGGAACAAGGATGGGGGCCAGTCTCACGGGCACGAAGGCTCCGATCACCAGCAACGCTGTCTTGCAGCTGTGCCCTTTTATCTCCCTGCCCCCAGGTGTTGCTGCAGCCGTGCCGAGCGGCGCACGGGGGGGGCATGGCTTCGGGGGCTTGCGTGCACTCTGTTCTTGCTCCCCCTGCAGCAGGAGGAACGTCGGGGAGCGTGGCACCGTCTCCCAGCCTTGTAGGGGGCAGGGCTTCTGGCACCCGGGCGAGTCCGCCTACAGGGGTTCCCCCACGGCGGCCCGACCCCGCGGGTAAGGCAGGTGGGTCCAGGCGCGCTGGGGTTCCCCCATGAGGGTCTGGGGTTTGGTTCCTGTCCCGGCGGGGAGTCCGCCATTTCCTTACAGGGTTCTTGCCTGCATGGTTTAGGATCAGCCCCAGTGACTTGCTCCAAGACAATCTATTGAGTCTAAGATTTGAATGTATTACTCTTAGTTTTAAGACCATCATATTAGCTACCAGACCATTCTTGCCCTTTACAATATAGTTAATAGTTTATCTATATGTTACTCATAAATATTTTAGACTTTGCATACATATGCATATAAGAAAATCTTTGTATTTGGGGGTCTTATCGATTAAGATCCTAATCATGCAATTACTTTCACTTACACCTAGCATTATCTTATTGTGTCAGGGAGAAGCCTGACAGGTCTTTTGCCCCTTTAATAGGCTGGGGTGTGCTAGCTTACCAACTGGGACAGATGGACAAAAGCTTGGCAAGGCCAGCCCTTCTAAAATGGGGAAATCCCAGCTAAGAGACAGTACAAAACATGGTAGGGTACTGACCCTCTATGGGCTGAAAGCTTGAAGGACTAGTCACGCCTACTGGAGCTATATAAAAAGGGAACAAATCTGAGGAGAGGCCAGTCTGTGTCTGGCTATGGCCGGCAACAGATCTGACTGAGAGCTCCCTCAGCATGGACCATGATCCTGAAGGTTAAGGCTGGTAAGGCTGAGAAGAATAGAGAGCCACAATCAAAGTGCATGAGTTAAGCAAGGACCTCACAACTGGAGACAGCTGGAAACAGAGTGCTTGGGATAAGCAAGGGTGTCACAACTTGAGTGCTGGAAACGGGATTTCTGAAGGTTGTTGTCCAGGGTCCTGAAGTAGCCTGCAAAGCCTGTAACTGAGTAACCAGCCAGAGGACTGTCGCCTGGCTGGACTGGAGCTAGATAGTGCCAGGGGTTGCTGGAGGGCTGTTTCCTAGTATTAGTGAGACTGCTACTACTGTTGTGAGATTTGTTTGAAACTGTGAAAGGCTGAAGCCTGGGGACCTGCTTGTGTAGAGAACTATAGAACTAGTGAACTGAGCTAATCCACCAGGGGTGGGGGTTGGCTTTTGGGGGTCTGGTCCTGCACGGATTCACCCTGGGTTGGGCCTGCCCTATTACATCTACCAATGGGGTTGGTCCCATTGACTGTATGCATCTCCTGTCTTCTAATTATAGAGTCACGGCAATGGCTCTATCATTTATTTATTTTATTTATTATTTTGACAACTTTATACCCCATCCCTCCTGCAAAAGCAGCTCAGGACGGCTTAAAAATTTAAAACCACAAATATAAAACCATATAACAATATAAATAGCTTAACGCTATACAGGGGAATGTCAAAAAAGATTTAAAAAAAGATATCGAAAGCAATCAAACCCTTCCACCCTAACTCTCAAAACCCATCCACCCTACCCGTCTCCCTCGACAAAGCCCTGATGGAACAGCCAGGAATTGCAATGTCATCTGAAAGAGGAGAGGTCCTGCTGGGAAGGAGTTCAACAGTCTTGGTGCAGAACCCACCACCCTCTCCATAGTAGTCCCCCGAGAAACCCAGGGGACCTCAAGAAAAGCACCCCCAGTCGACTGCAAAGGTCGATCCAAGGCCAGGGGAGTGAGGCGGTCCCTCAGGTAGGCCATGTAAGACTTTAAATGTAAGCACCAACACCTTGAATCAGGCCTGGAAGACTATAGACAGCCAGTGCAGAGAACAGAGTACCAGTGTAATTAAGGCATATGCAATGAGTTATTAAAATCAGAAACATCCTAATCACTGTAAAAGTCAAAGAACATGTCCTAATGTTGTGAATGTTGGCTGAGGGGGTTGGGTGGGAGAGTAGGAGGTGTGGGATGTGGAATGTGTGGAAATTTGATGAAAATCCATTAAAGAAAGACTGGGTTATAGTAGGTTGAAATTTTGAGGCAAAAACAGAAAGTTCACCATTTATGTCTTCTTTGCGAAAGGGTATCTAGTTCACAAAACAGCAGTAAGGAACTGATAGGTGTTGTAGAGCTCAAAGTGGGTCTCCAGGTTTCTTGTGAATAGTTCTTTAAAGTTTGAATATTAATTTTGAAGTATGAATGTGGCAAAGTACCTCAACATAACTGGCTGTGACAATGAAAAAGTCAGAAGTGACTTTTCTGCTCTTGGTCTAGCCTATATGTGGGTCTGGTTGTGGTGGTGGTGGGGACTAGGAATCGGTGGAAGGGGTGGGAAGCATCTGTCAGGGCAGGTGGGTCAGGGAAGGGTAGACTAGGGGCATCTGAGTTGGGCCAGGTGGTTGTTGGAGGCTGGAAATGGGTGAGTGGTTGGGAACATTGGTGCAGGGCCTGGTGGTTGGGATGGAATTGGGAACGGACAAGTGGGAGAAGGCAAATCTTTAAGGGAATATGTGGGTGGGAGAGGGGAAACTTGTGCTGTGCTGGGCTGGGTGGGGTAGGAGTCAATAGCAAGTTGCAGGTGCCTCTAGTCCAGACTCAGTAGCATCAGAACATTGTTCTGTCACAAATTCAGGATGTTGGGGGAACATATTGCTGTATACACAGCTGCCCTCACTGGAGCATCAGAGCACCTGGTTGTAGGGAGCAAAGAACAACAGGTGCAGGAGTGGAGGAAACAGACCTTGCCTAGAGTCATTTTTCAACACTGAAAACTCTAGCCCTTTGTCATCAAAGGGACTGAGTAAAAGCAGTTAATCCCATCCCAGAGTCAGCTGTATTGTAGCACAGATCCACTACAGTGGGAAGAAGACCTGGTTGCCTCTTTTTGGCCCTTTTTACATGGGCAGTGGGGATGAGTATGCTGCCACGGTGAGTGGAGGTGGGTGTGCAGTTGCACCCATGGGAACAGGCACACACTCACCTCCACCCACTTCCATCCATCTCCACCCACAGAGCCTCCTCCACTTTTCCAGATGGCTCAGTGGGTGGATGATGGGTGGGTGTGGGTGTGAGTGCACCCGCACCTACTGCCCATGCTGTTCGCACGGACAGACACCCATCCACCCACCCACTGCCATGGCATTTACACAGATACCCCCCACCTACTGCACACACACCTGCACACCCAGCAGGCGGGGGGGGCGTCCATGTAAAAATGGCCTTGTTACAGATGTTGGGGGATACAGAATCCCTCAGCATTTCTAGAACTTTTCAACTGATTAATCAATACCGTGGAGCGTCCCAATACGCACACATACTTCCTATGCTTACTGCTGTTTGGACTGTGTTGTTAGGTAGAATGCGCACAGCCTGAGAGCCTGCCTCAGACAAGGATATCTGGCATTCACAGATCCTTGTTAGATCATGTTTCAGACATCAACTTCCCAGTGTGATGGACTTACCATTCTAAAATATGGATGGTGTTGAAAATATGATTTGGTGTGAAGAAAGTTCCCTCTGAAATAGGATTGGATATCATAATGCTGATATAGTGTCAGACTCATTCTGGATTATCCCCTGTTCAATTGGGCCAAATTCAGAATTTACCTGTTATCCCCAATTACTTCTAAATGTGAGAGGGGATGAATTCCAACAAGGAAACGTGACACCTGGACTTAATGAAATGCTGGAGGAAAATACGGAAGGAAGAGACCAAGTTCCCTGCAACTAAAGAGCAAGCGATGTGACATGACACAATGTTATAGTGGAAGTGATTCATGATCAAGTTCAAAGATTCAGTAATGCCCCTAAGGTTGTCTGCTAAGGAATTTTATTTATTGATTGATTGATTCATTCATTTTATTTATTTATTTTAAAATGTATATCCCGCCCCTTCTGCCCAAAGGACAACCCAGGGCGGCAAACAATGCTCAATATATATATTTAAAAAAACAAAACAATTTAAACAATTTTTAAAATACAATACAATGTGGGGAAACACCCCATCCCACCCCTACGCCTCGCCAAAAGCCTGATGGAACAGCCAGGTCTTACATACATGCTGAAACAGCAGGAGAGTGGGAGCCATCCGAGCCTCCTTCAGGAGCGAATTTCACAGCACAGGGACGGCCATCAAAAAAGATCTAACATCAGGGGCCACCCGCCTGTCACCGGGTAGGGGCAAATTCACACTCGCACCAAGGGGGAACAGACTCTCACTACACCAAGGCGTACTTTGGTCCTGGCAGATGTAGTCGAGGTTGCTAATGCCCGTCAGGATAGTGGATGGCCTTACCTCTCGAGGAGAGAATGAGCCTCTATCATCATAGGGCGCCAGAGACCTCGTACCGTCAAGGCCATCCCCTGAGGGGTGCTCTCTCATCACACTCACCCAGGGATGTGGGAGGCGGGGGGCTAGTCGTGAGGTAATGTGGTAGAAGGGGTAACCCAGAACAGAGACCACTGAGGTACACGCACACGGGTACTGGAGACAGGCCCAGGAAGGGGGAACAGGCGTAAGGGTCCAGTTAGTCACACACACGTTCACGCAGTCACTCACCACTCACTTTGGGGGGAAGATGGAAAAGGATTCCAGGCAGGCAGGGCGGGGGGAACACAGTCACTCTCGTCCTTCATCATTCCTCTAGCCAAACAATTCCACTTGCAAGGGGGGGGGGCAGTTTCTGAATCACCAGCGCCGCTCTGTAAGCGGCGCTGGGCTTTATCTTCCAGGCCCCGCCCCTGTACGTACCCGTAGGTGCTCAGAACGATGTAATAGGAGTGGGGGATTCCCCACCTGCTGAGCCTGAGCTGGGGGTGTGGCTACGTCTGGGAGCTCTGCTCTTTGCTCCCGTGCTACTGCTGGGGGCGGGGTCACTGGCCGAGCCAGTGAGGCCCACCCTGCCAGAACCTGCTGGCCCAAAGAGCACCCCAGCTGGGTCATCAGGCGGGGGTGCCGCTGCCGCAGACCCCCGCCTGCTGACACTGCCTCACCCAGGGAACCTCCAATAGACTCACACGGACGATCTCAAGGGTTGCACAGGCACATGGGGAGTGAGGCAGTCCCACAGATAAGCAGGGCCCAGGCCGTGAAGGGCTTTAAAGGTTAAAACCAGCACCTTGAACCTGGCCCAGTGCTTTATAGGCAGCCAGAACAGAGCCCGGAGCACTGGTGTCATGTGCTGCCTGCGACTCGCCCCCATAAGGAGATGGGCCGCGGCATTATGCACCAACTGCAGCCTCCAAACCAGCTAGACCAGGTACGGTCCAGATATTCCTGGAGCTGCCATGCCACAGTCCGTTCAATAACAAAAGGTTAGAGACCAGCCGACAACTGGCAGGAGCATCAGCGTCAAGAGATGGTTTCTTGAGCAGTGGTTTAACCACAGCCTTCTTTAGGCAGTCAGGCACCCTGACCTCCTGAAGGGAGGCACTAACCACCCCAGCCAGCAATGGCTGTAATGTCTCCTGGCTTTCTTTCACCAGCCAGGACAGGCATGGATATTGTTCACAAGTGGTGGCATGAACAGATCACAACAAGGACTCCACATCAGCAGGTGAAACCATCTGAAACCGATCCCACAAACAGGGCAGGACGGGGCATCCATAGCCCCAAGATTATCCTCTGCAGAACTGAAATCGTGGCAGATGCGAGCGATCTTATCTACAAAGTACTCAATGAACCGGTCACAGTGGTCACTGGATTGTTCCAGGTCCAGGCGGAGACAGGCAGGACTGACCAAACCTTTCACCACCCGAAAAAGCTCTGCTGGACGTGACTGAATGTGAATGAAAGACTAAAATGAACACTGTATGCTCTTGGAGTCGCATGGAGTTAGTTTGGGCCTCACTGTGAACGGCATCATTCATTCCATTTAAAAGGACACTGAGGCAGGAGATCATAGCCTCTATGTCAGCAGAATCACAAAGGGACACACCCAGTCCGGAACCACCCAGCACCATTGAGAAAACATCCTGACGGGACCTAGCTTGAGAGGGTGGGATGGAAGGTTGGCTATGCAGTTTCCACAAGGCAATGGCTGCCGCCTGCTCCTGAGTAACTCATGAGTGAAAGCAGGCAGGGCAAGAGTTGGGCAAATTATATCCTGCAAAGTCCAGAGCTCAGAGCCACCCAGAATTAAATACCACCCTCTCAGATGCGGGGTGCAAAAAATTGCCATATGCTATCCAGGGGAGGATATCAGGACATAGCAAATTTGGAATGGTGACAGGGGCTGGATGTGCTAGGGCATAGGGTCATGTCCCACATGAAGTGTGACCAAGCATTTTGCATTCCCAAGGGGCCTGACAAAGGTACCTCCATAGGGTCCTGTGTCCTGTGTGATGATATCCAGGATCATGATACCAAGGGTTGGCTTGGCTAGTAAAAGATACTCTATTAGTCCACTGGCCTTCCTGCGTGTGCAGCAGGCTAGATGAAATAAGAAAGGCTGACCCATGATACCAATTCACAGAAGGCTGTAAGGGACCCCCAGTGTTGGGAGTGGAGAAGGAACCACAGAGCACCCCAGGGAAACAGTATTCCCGTCCAGGCCTCTGATGTTTGTAAGGCCCATGTACTTGGTCAATTAGATCACTGAGATCAGTCCCAACCCAGGGAGGTGGGGTGGCAAAGTATACCAGGCTGTACATGCTGTACAGTGGCAAGCCTATAAATTGTGGGGCACATGCAAAATGGGACCCCCATCATCATACAGATGACAAAAACAGGATACCCTAAAAATTAGGGGGACATCAAACTTAATGGTTATTCCAGACGAAGGCAGAGTTGATTATATGTCCCAGTCCAACATGGGGGCGTATTAGCACTACAAACAGGGGCAAAGCCTACAAGTCTGCACTCCCATGCCAAATGTAAGAAAAAACCCACAAGAAAAACAAATCCTAATTTTTACTGGACCTATACCCACAGCAGAACTCAGTAGGGGAAGAACACTGCCAGAGCTGCATCGTTTTTACAGGGACATGGCATTAACAAATTCCAAGAAACCCAGAAATAGCATGAGAGACAGTGGTGATACAGTCAAATCTCATACAAGAAACAGCCACAATGAATTCAGTTCATAAACCAAGAAGCTGGGAAGAAAAGTTCTCAGCAAAGCTAAACACATCACTTGCATTCCACAGTCTGTGAACTAAGTGTAGGCATAGAAACCAGATAAGGATAGTCAATTGTGATGAAGCCCGGTAAAAGTCTGCTGGTGCAGCAAAAGGTCCTACGGCTAGAGAAAAAAAACCCCTGCTCTTACTGAAGTGAAGAACAGTTTGTTCCCTTTTGTGGATTTTGCATGATGACAGAGGGGAGCACACACATGGGGAGACAAAGCAATGCCAGACATGGCTGGGCCTCTGCTGTAAAAGATGGGTAACATGCAGGCCAAGCTGACTGTAGCATTTTTAAGGGATTGGATTCTGAACAGGGTTCCCATGGATTAAGGCGCATTGCCAGGAGCAGACAGGCTGATGTCACCACCATGACCCCTCAGAAGGCAAGGTAGACTGGATGGGAAAGAAAACAACAACAACAAAATTCCTGGGGATTCAGGGGTGGGGGATCAAGGCATGTAACAGAACTGAAACAAATGCATTTGAAGTAGTGTACACAAGGATGAGGACTAACACTATATTTTTGTATATTTTTAAATACTCTGTGTTATTAAAATTGTCATGGTTATTGGCCAGCACAATAACAGAACATTCATTCATTCATTCCATTCATATCTGATACCTCAGAGTCTAATTGCTAACCTGTCCCAGATTAGATAAGTTGCACGCTCAAGAAGCTGTGTGCAGGTTGTGGCCCCGAAAGAAGATATCGGTCTCTCAGGGTCCAGGAACTCGGCCCCACTGAGCTTTGCTTGACTTGAGGAGACCACTCTATGCTGGCGCGATGCTGCCACAACACATTAACTCTGTTGCTAAATCCTGTCGCGTCTCCCTCCATAACATTGCTAAGATTCGCCCTTTTCTCTCTGTCTCGTCTGCCAAAAGTTAAAACTCTTGTTCATGCTCTGGTCATCTCTCGCCTTGATTACTATAACCTCCTTCTCACTG
>QEPC01004465.1:519509-546922 GCA_003113815.1 Sphenodon punctatus | reverse complement strand
TCCTTCACCTCCCACTGGACCCCAGGAGTAATGGCTGCATGCTGACGAAATGCCTCGTCGTACCTGAGCCAACCGAAGCCATCCTTCGTTAGATATGCTCGCCTTACAATATCGAAATATTTCCACAGGGCTACTGCCCGTTCTGGAAAGGCTTGCATTATTACTCCTGCATATATAATGAAGGCTGACTCCCAGTTAGCCCAATTCCTGTCAATCTTTCTCCTCTTTGCCCTTTCATATTCCTTTGACTCTGGCTGTACGTTAGGGTCAGGAACAGGGTCACAGAACAGGATGGCAAACAGGTCTATGTAGTCACTCCTCCATATTTTTTTCCCTTGTGGACTGGAGTAGGTGTACCCCCAATGGGGCAGATGCCCTAGCATATCCACCCTGCAAAGGAGGGACCTCCTTTACCTGTAAGACAGCAGAGGCCACCCCACCCTGACCCCTAGAAGCTGTGGCGACAGCCAAAGGGGCTGGAACATTCGCCCCACCTACCTGGCCCACCTGAACCCCAGTGTTCACTTCTTTCCCGGCTGACTGACCCTGCAAAATGGTTGCTTGCGGGCACCACACGTTATTCACCCAGACTAACCTATTCGGGTCCTGCAGCACCAGCAGTTGACCCGTCCCAACATTCCCTTGCACAGATGTCATAAGGCTCTGCTGGACTGCCTGTGTCACTGCCAGCGATCCCGTGGCTCCAGCACTCGCCTCACCACTAACTTCAATCCTGACAGGCCCTTCCCCTGTCTGAGCAGGCAGACTGCTTCCAACCACTACCTGCCCCTGGGTTACTGAACCCGAAGGGGGCACAACATACTCACCATCACCTGCAACAGGTGTAATTGAAGGTGTTGCCTGCGGCACGCTAGTTCCCGATGCGGATGCGTTGTCACCCTTGGCCCTGCACCGCCTTCCAGCAGCTGAGCAATCCTGCCAATCTGCTGCTCCATTCTGTCTACTTTTGTGGCCAATGCCTCCATCGCTGGGTCCCTCTGGCTTGGTACAGGTGTGTCACTCTGCCGCAAAGAAGGGTCAGGTAAATTCCCATACACACCCCTAGTAACCTGACCCCCCATCCCCCCAGCCTCCAACAGCCCCGATGCTGTCAGAAGGGACATCACACTGTCCCATCCAGCCATTCTAGCCTCCATGGACTGCATGAAGGCCTTCCCAGGGCCCCCCTGTAGCCATGCTGGAGAGGGGGGGCTGCACCTGAGCCCCCAGCACCATGGCATCTGGAGCACCAGCAAGAGTTTCAACAGAGTCTCCCCCCTTGCCAACTCCTCCCCGAGGAAAGTCACGCCCCTCACCCCTGCTGGTCCCCACACCCCCTTGCAGGACCCCATCCAATTGCCTCATCCCTTCCCCCAGAAGCCTCGAAGGAGAGGGGGCACGGGGGGGGCAGCCTCCACCCGTGACCCCCCTGTTCCATCAGCAGCCTGACCTGCCTTCCTCTTTTTTCCCCCTGTTGTGCCAGCCCCCTGGCCTTTCTTACTCCACCCCATGATGTCCTGCTGTACCAATGTGAATGGGCGAGGAGTTGTATTTGCCCTAGCAGCTAAGGCTCAAGCTCCAGACCAGGAGCACAGACAAGGCCCAAAACCACCAAACTGGCAGGGCCCACACTCCCGAAGTGCACCTAAACAATTTAAGAGGGGATTCAACACCCCCCTTGTTTCACAGTCCACCCTTAAAAATGCAATAACTCTAATGGGAGGGGGGGGCTTCCCCCAACGATGAAGCCCCGAATTCCAGACCACGGAGGCCCACCGTTGGCCCGCTTATATCCTGGTCCCTCCCCCCCACACAATTGAAACCACCGCTCCCCAATCACTCTAGCCTTTATTTGCTGCCGCTTTAGCGCCATCGCTCCCCGCTGCTCTCCGCCCCACTACCTCCGATCCAGGAACCACGTGGCCATGATTAGAAGAGAGGCCGAAAACGCGGCTGCTTCAGTTGCTCTCCGGCAGCCGAATGGAGGCTGTTTGGCCCAGCAACATCACGTGGACACCCAGTGTCCTATCAGAAGGGTGCATTCTCGTGCCAGAATCCCCTTGCAAGCTGCAGCCTCCCAAATGGAGCAGCTTGCAAGCTAGTTGCTTTTCCCGCCCTGGCCAGGTCCAAGTCTGCCCAGCAACAGCCCGTGCCTGATTCCCCTGATGGGGCGGGCACAAATTAACCCCTGCAGCGCACAGGGCGCTTAGCAGGGGCTTAAAGCTCACTGTTAATAAGACCAACAGTTGAGACATTTTTGGGGTACAGATCCAGAGCTGCACTCATTGTTACAAAGTTGGGAAACAGGCATCATGTCTGGAGGCTAAAAGCAGCATCACCATTTCTCAGACAGCCTATCTATGGTTTTTAGCATGTCAAGAAGGTGTGTGGATGTTGCAGAGGGTATGTGAAAGAAATGTGAGAGTGCCTGCCAGGCCTCATTCTAATGTTACGTTGAAAGTTTGGGAGAATGTGTTGCACAGCAAAACAATATGCTTTCATATTCTGCTGTGCCAGTTGCTTAAAAGAATACAGCATGTGCATTTGTTTTGGCAGTCTGAATCAAAACCAGGTAAGGAGCGTAAAAGAATTATAAGTAGAAAAATAAGTAGAAAAAAAGACTAATATATCAATTAAAGTAAACCATTTTAAAGAGGGAAGACTGTCCTGCCGTTTCACCTGCTGCATTCTTAGTCTACCTGGAGCTGCTCCAAAGGTGGCCACAGCATAAGTCACCTCCGGTCTCTTACCAAAAAGAAAAAAAAAAACATCAACCAGAGAGAGGACCAATTGGCATCAGCATTTATAAATTTAAATAGTCGTTTACAAGGTCATGCATATAGTGGGCAAAATAAAAGATAATGAGCTAGATCTTCCACTTGCTCTAAGCCACAAATATACTGATCTTCATTATATGGCAGGCCTAGATAGTGACCATGTAGAACTTTGGTCATCATCGTCTGGAGCCTTAAGGAGGTGAAAACCTTCCTTAGGGTAACATCAGTTAGAGATCCTCAATATGATGGGGCTGTTTGAGCAGGGAACCAATATTTATAGCTTGGAGAGATTCTAGAGCTAAAGGTCTGGGACCTTAAGCACTGAGGTATTTGATAAAGATCTGGAAAACAATCCAGGGGCCCAGGGGGTGGGGACGAGGTACAAACAAGGGTACTTTTTAAGCTGGTGACCTGGTGACAGTTCAGATGCTTCAGCTGGTGCAGAATGAAGCTGCCCACCTCCTTACAGGGATGGGCCACGAGGGAGTACATAACTCCAGTGCTCCGTTCACTGCACTGGCTACCTATAGCCTTTCAGGCTCTATTCAGGGTGTTGGTGCTTACCTATAAAATCCTACAGAGCCTGGACCCCACCTACCTATGAGACCACCTCACCCCCACCGGGTTCTGGAGCGGTCTTTGTGGTCGGCCAGCAGCGCCCTTTTTGATGTCCCTCTTGTTCGGCAGGGGGCCACATTGGAGAGGACATTCTTGGTTGCTGCACCTTGTTTTTGGAACTCCCTCCCAGCGGGGGCCCGCCGTGCCACGGATCTCCCCTCCTTCAACTGTTAATGTAAAACCTGGTTGTTCTGCTGGCCTTTTGGTGGTGGAGATGGGTAGTGGAAGGGTTGGGGTTGTGTTGGGGGGGAGATGTTATGACCCGTATAAAGTTTTGTTTTAATTGTTTTTATATTTATATTTTAGATTTTAGATTGTATGCTGTTCCAGGCTGTCAAGGCAGGAGGGGGCGGGAAATTAAATGTTAAATAAATAAATAAATAAATAAATAAATATAAATAAAGCTGCCAGTTAGCAATTATCAGCTAAATACATACTGCACGAAAGCACCAGTCAAGTATTCAAATACTGGGCTCTGTCTTATCAGATCTTTGCACTACGGTCTAAAACCCAGCCCTTAAAATCATGGGTGCTGTGGTTTGCTCCTTCCCTTGAAGCAAATCTTTTACAACCATGGCTACCAATTTTGGCACATATACCTGAGACCAGGAAGACACAACACACCACCAGGAGGTGGAGGCACGTGTGTAGTCCCAGCCTCCAGGCTCCATGCTAGGCACTACAGCTGAGAAGTCTTGAGTACAGCACAGCTGGATAAGTGCTTCAATCCCGGTGAGCTAAATAATGCACAGCAGGTCTCCCCCACCGAGAGTCTCTGCACCTGACCTTCTGACTCCAAAAATAAGACTGAAGCCACACTTTAAACTCCATCCTGGATCTTTTCAACAGAACCACCAGCTGGCAATAAATTCTGGGTGGTGTGTTGTCGATGAGGCACAGCACAAAATGTTGGAGTGTTTAACCCCTTATGGGGGTGATGGCTCAGTCACTAAACCACAGAGAGGTCAAAGGTAAAGGGAGACACAGGGAATAGTCAAAGTCTAAAAGGTTTTACCACCAGACTTGGAGATGAACTACCAATTCCTTCCAATGGTGGGAGATACAGAATGTAGGCTGGAACAGAGTATCTGGGGGTTCTAATTACAACCTGATGGTTTTATAGACCTACTAGCAAAAGACTCAGATCTGTACAATGAGTGCATTGGCATACGTATAACTGTACATTCTAGAAAGTATCAAATTCATCCTACATTGGTTTTCTGAACATTAAATGTATCGTTTTCATAACATCCTCTATCAATATTCTTATAGACAGAGACAGGCTGGCGGGGATGAAATACAAACAATTCCTGTTCCCCCGACTATATCTGGCTGAACGTAAGCATATTTCTACAGTCGCTGAATGAAGTTCTTATTTCTAGGAAATGACTCCTGTTGGTTTCATTTCATTTTATTTTTTTTTGTATTATGATGTTTATTGTTTAGTTATAATGTACAAACATCGACCACTTGCAATCTTTCCGTACATTACATCATAATTGCCCAGTGGTCCAAAATTTCACCGTATACAATGTATTAACTATACTTAATAGAAACTGAGGGAAAGAAATAGACGTCCATACAGTTTGTCTATACCTAATCTGGGATTCCATTTCCTTATATGAAACCAGTCCTCTTGTCATATCCTGAAGAGCAGCTGTCATTCTTTTTCCTCCAACTTCTTCTCGTCCAATGCCCATATCACTTGTGCCCAAGTCTGTTCAAAAGTTTTCATTCTGTCGTGGAGATCTGCATGAAGTCTTTCCATAGCATAAATAAACCATAACTTCTGATATAGCTCTTCCAAAGAGATTTCTTCAGTCCCCTTCCAATGTTTAGCTATTATACCTATTGCAGCCAGACATATAATTTTACAAGAGCTCTGACAGCGAAGCATGTTTTTCGTTTTTGGATATAAACCCAACAACGCAATCTCCATTCTGTGCGGTACTACTTCACCTGCTATTTTGTTAATTATTTTCCATACCCTACACCAGAAAGCACGCACTTCCGGGCATTCCCACCAGCAGTGTTTATAGCTGCCTATCTCACCACATCCCCTCCAGCATAGCCCCTTTCCTGATGGGTCAGCAAATCTCATCCTCTCCGGGGTAAGATAGAACCTGATTGTCAATTTAACCTGAATCTCCCTAATTTCTAAAGAAGCTATACATCTGTTCATGTGTTGCCATATCTCTTTTTCCTCTTCCTCTCCTAAGGGTAAATTTGTGTCCCTCCTCCATGCTTCTATGTAGTTTGCTGGAGACTTGTAATTTATTCCCTTTAATGCTCTGTAAATCCTTCCCAATCTGCCCGAGGTTTCATTCCTTTTAAAAACCAGTTTTTCTAATTTAAGTGGTTCCCTGCTGAACCTCTCCTTATTTTAACTGTAAATATTGGAATCTGTCTACCTTCTCTCACGTCTCTTCCTCCATCCTATCCAAGGGTAAGAATTTTCCTCCTACAAATAGTTGCCCCATTCTTAAAATCCCCTTATTCCTTAATGAGTCTCTTAATCCTAAAGCGATTCCCCCTTTTCTGGCCTGTATTGAGTTTATTGGGGTAAAAGGGGAGAGAACCCCTTCTATTCCCATTTTTTTCTTACTGTATGCCAATTATTACATAAGGTACCAGCGAACGGGTGCTCTTTCCTGATTTCTGTAGGCAGCCTCCCTTGATCCACTATTAGTTTCTTAAGTTCTTTTACCTGTGAAAGTTCTTTTTCCAGTCCTGCCCATTCAGGCACATTTACCTCCTGATACCATTCATATATCCCCATTATAATTGCTGCTCTGTGGTAAAGTTTTATATTAGGTACATTAAGTCCCCTTTCTCCTTAACTTGCATTAAGGAGTATTGCCTAATTCGTGGTTTTTTGCCATTCCACACTACATCCTTTAATAAGTCATCATTTAGCTTTAAAAAGGACTCCGGCAGTGTTATCGGTATTGCCATGAGCTTATGTAGCAGTTTGGGAGCACCATCATTTTGTACAGATTTATTCTGCCTAGCCACGATATCATCAAGTTTCGCCATGGTTTTATTTCTTCCCTTAATTGTTTTATCAGTGGGAGAAAGTTTGCTGTGTACAGGTCCTTTGTATTTTTTGTGAGGGATACTCCCGGATATTTTAATCCTGAGTCTACTATTGGGAAGTGTGATAGCTTCTTTAGCTGCCCCACATGTTTTTCCTCATAGCCAAAAGCTAATGCATACGATTTGTCCTTATTTATGGAGTATCCTGATATGCTTCCAAAGTTTTCCATGACCTTTATCAGTTCTGGCAGAGTTTCCTCTGGCTTGTTTATATACAGCAAAAGGTCATCCGCATAAAGTGATAATTTATTTTCAATGGTCCCTATTTTCACCCCCTTTATTTTCTCATTTTGTCTTATCGCAGAGGCTAGCACTTCCAGCACCATGTTAAATAACAAAGGGGACAGGGGACAGCCCTGCCTAGTCCCTCTTTGCAGAGAAAAGTGATCTGTAAGCTCACCATTTATTAGAAGCCTAGACTGCGGTTTCTTGTACACTGCCATTAAGCAAACTTCCATTTAGCTGCCAATTACTAATCTTTTGTTGCTGTTTTCCTTGTTCCCTAAAAATGGTGACCACCGCACTGTGGTCAGTCATCACCACCGGGAAAATCATACATTTTTTACTTTTATGTGCTTCTGTTTTATTGATCAAAACATGATCAATACATGTGTAGCTGTTATATATGGCTGAGAAAAAAGCGTAATCCCTTTCCCTTCCGTTTAAGTGTCTCCAAATATCTATCCATCCAAACTGATCTAGCATCCTATTTAGTTCCTTTTGTTCTCCCTTCACTCCCCCTAGCCTAGAGTGGTCCAAATCAGTAAAGGTGGTGTTGAAATCACCTTGGATAATCACCGATCTCTTGGACACCTCAGCAATTCTATTGAAACACTCCTTGAAAAATGCTGCCCTCCCAACATTGGGAGCATATATATTTGCTAGAGTCACTTGCCAGCCTAGCATCTTTCCCACCAGGCAGAGAAATCTCCCCTTTTTGTCCTTAATACATTTTTCTATTTCAAAATTCTTCTTTTTGGCAAAACCAATGATAACCCCTGCTTTTTTCTTTTTGGAGCATGAAGCCCACAACCTTCCAATTCTGGCTGTAGCAAACCTGGAAACATCCTTAACCAGAAGATGTGTCTCCTGCAAGAAAAATATATCAACCCCCTGTTCCTCCACAACGTCCCTTACCCTCTTTCTTTTCTGAGGGGAGTTTAAGCCTCTAACATTTAGAGTGACAGTTTTAATTTCACCCATTCTTTAAGCTGGAATATACTCTGCAGGTATTCCCTTCTTTATTAAAACCAGTATCTGAGTTCTCTGTGCCCTTGGTGGTATTGTTTGACTGCTCACTTAAGTTCTGCTCTTTATTATTCTTGTAGGTCTTCTTCATACAAAACAGTCTCCCATTTTGAATCACCTTTCCCTTCCTATATGAATTTCCATTTCCCCCCCTCCCCCTCTCTTACCCTTCCCTTATCTATTCTCCTAAAACTTTCCCCCCCCCCTCCCTTTCCCATGCGAGCTATATTGCTCGCCTCTTCTGCTCCCCTTCTTTCCCTGCGAGGATTTACTGGGAGTGCAACCACCTAGATTTGGAAATCTACAGTGTGCCCCTCTCCCCGTCAATCCCCAGCTCATCTTGAAGCTCATTTCTCGTGACTCCCCTCCTTATTTTAACAAGCCAACTTTAACCTTCCACCTTTTCCACCCCTCAATAACTTTTAAACATTCTTTACAGTTTTAAAACAACAGCCTGTGATCTCATCTTCTTTGCTTACTCCTCTTTTTAGTTTCTGACCTTTGAAATTCTTTAAAGATTCACTAGGCAATTTCAACTTTGTTCACGTACACTAGACCCCACAGGATGTGCTGCCAGAAAGATCTCCAAATCTTCTGTGGCTTCAAATATTTTTTTCCTTCCATTTTCAAAAATCATAATTTTTGCAGGAAACAACAGCCTTGGTCTCAAATTTCTTTCAATCAGTTCCCCGAAGTATTTGCTCCACTTCATTCTTTTTCTAACTGTCTCAGCAGCATAATCTGGGAACACTCTTAAAGCTTGTTGTTGAAAGTACAGTTTCTTCTTAGCTCTGGCTGCCCTTAAAATCTCTTCTTTAATGCTATAACTCATGAATTTGACCAGTATTGGGCGAGGTGGGTCTGTGCCTTTTTGTGGTGGGCGCCCTGTTCTGTGGGCCCTATCAATTGGCGCCGTGTGGAAGTGCACCTCCTCAGGGGAGTTTTCCTTTAATATAGCCCACACTGTTTCATTTATATTTTCTGTCCCACCTGCCTCTTTTACTCCATTAATCCTGATTCCCTCTGTGTGAACGATTCTCCAAATCTTCGCATTTTGCCAGTAAAAAGGCAGTCTCCCCTTTCCACTTATTTAACTGTTCTTGAGTGGTTAGGGAGTGATCCTCTAGTTCATAAATCCTTTCTTCAGCCACCTCCACCCTCTTTGCCATCCCCTCCATTTTTTTATTGCCTGCCTCTCTGATCTGTCGCATTTCCCTCTTGAGCTCCTCTTTCATTTGTTTAAGGAGTTTTTTTAGTGTACCTGAGCTCTCTTCCTCTTCTCCTTCTGAGCTTGAAGAGGCCTGGTCTCTTTCAGATTCCCGCACTACCGCCACTGCCACCACCATTTTTTCTTCTCCGGTGCAGGTCTCTCCTGCTAGCTTCGACTCCACGGCCTGGTTCTTTTGGCAAAATTGCTTGAGAGCGTTTGCCTGTGATATTCTCTTCCGGGGCTTGTTCTTGCCAGCCATCTCCGTTCAGTTTGGGGTGTTTTTTCTTTTTATTCTCAGCTTTTGGCTTGGTTTTAGAGCTGGGGAGAGCGGAGCCCAGGCGACTCCCAGCTGCTAGCTATGATCCATGCATAGATCCCGGGTTTCATTTCTGACATGTGTTCAGACCTGAGCCAGAGTTTGGTTCACTGAAGTGAACCATACCTGAGGGGCTTATTATGATATTTTCAGTTTTATTCTCCTTCCCTTTAAGAATAATTCCTAAGATTTTGTTTAGTTATTAATCAAGTTGGTCACATTATTAGTTTAGTTATTAGTCAAGTTGGCCAGGGGATGAGATTAGTGATTATTGGGGGATCAGTGTGAACATGAGGGAACAGATCATACCATTATGAAGTGCTGAGCACTTCTCTGAAGCTAATCAGTCTGGCCACTGTCAGAATCTGCTAGGCTAGATGAACCATTGGTTTGTCTCAGTATAGCAGTTCTTTATGTCTTAGGTTCTTAAACAGTAGTTGTAGGAGTAGAAGTGTGTTCTCTTGTGAGTATTTTTTCTCTCCCTTTCGGAGAAACACTGGAATTCTGATGGTACATAGATAGTATAATTTTTTAAAAATAAAAATAAAATAAAAGGAAACTGACAGTGTATCTTAGAGTTAAAATACACTAACAGCCTTTCGATGTATCAATTTTCAACTGCATTACATAAATACTGTATTAGTATTTGATCTTGGTAGTATAGTCCAAAAGTATAATTAGATTAGTGAATGGTACATCTAATGCAATTTAGATTAGAACAACACATTTTTAGCCTTTTAAAAATAGAATATTAATGGGATATGATATCAAATAGTTAATGCATTAAAAGTTTCATCTCATTTCAATACAGGAATCTCATTAATACCAATTTTTTTTTATATACTTCTGTTTTCCCTAGATGAACCACAATCACCGCTGGTGCTAGGAATTTCTCTCTCGCTGTGGTCAGCGTTGGGAGCAATTGCTCCCACAACATTCCATGCCTACCCAGCCAGATTATATCTGCACAGTCACCTAGGCCCAGCTGGGTGTCCCACCCACTGCGTGCGGCCATCTTCCCATCCCAATGTACGATGCTGTGGCCGATGATCCACACAACCTTCCGTCCCTGCAGAGTCGACACGTCTGGAAGAGAAATCAGAGTTATGCTGTTGCTCTGGTGTTCTCACGTGCCCCCACCTCCTCAGTTCGGTACTCCTAAAATACCGGCAATATGCATCAGACCGCCACCTCCCTATTCGTTGGATTTGTTTCCCGGGCAGTCCTATACTTGCAGCAACTGATGCCGCCCCTATCCTGAAGGAGTGGGTGGTGTAGCAAAACGGGTTGAGGCCGACTTCCCTAACACACATGGTAAGGACTGTCCCGAATTGATATCATGTCAGTGGGATACCATCCCTGTGGAGAAACAACAGGACCTCCACCTTCGGGTGGAATGGTAAATAATGTTTCATTGCTTCCACTGGGCACGTACGATCATCATCCGAAGGGCAAAGCCTCACAAACCATCCCCTTCCCCTCTGGTCAGTCTTTGACCTTTGTAAATGTAACATTAGGGTTCTTCCCTGCCAGTACACATCCTGGATTTGCAGTGATGCACCCGACCTGTCTGCCCTGAACTGAGGGACTATCTTGCTGATCCGGAAGGCCCTGAATAGTGCTACATGGAATATGACCATGAAAAGCACTACCTCACTGCTCAAGTGACACACAATCTGTAACCCCTGACTAATACTATGAAGCAGCTGGGGCATAATAGGGGCCCTGGCATCCGGTGTTTGGGTCGTACACCTGACCCAGCTCTCCTTTAAATGGCTCATAAAAAATCCGTTATCGGGAGAGGGGTAACCAGCCAGATGGATCGTAAAAGAGATGGCTGCTACTTTTCCCACTATTGTCCCGGGTGCCAAACCTTGTTGCCTGAACTGGAGCACAAACTGCAGTATATGTCCCTCAGGGATGGGGAAACCAAGTTCCCAACCTTTCCCTGACCTGTATTCCTGGAATTCTGTGAATGCCGATTCATAAGCCTGCCTGGTTCTGGGCGCAAGGGATCCCGGCACTGCCTTATATAAATTTATAATCCAAGGCTCCACATGTCCCATGGGAATGGCTTGGGTTCCTCCCTGGTGTCTAGTGCTAGCTGGCGGAAACAGTCTGTCTGAAATCGAGAAAGGGCATCTGCTATGCCGTTATCAATCCTGGGAACATGCCTGGCCATGAACAAAATGTTTGCCCATAGGCACTTGAGAACAAAGTGCCGGATCAGCCGCATAACCCTTTCCTATTTCAAGGACAATTTGTTAACGACGTGAACGACAGCCATGTTATCGCACCAGTATAAGCAAATTCTGCCTCCCACAGTTCTACCGCCACCACTATGGGGAAAAACTCCAGGAATGTTAAGTTGTGGGTTAGGCCCTGTGCCTCCCATGCCTCTGGCCATGGGACTGAAAACCATTTTCCTCAGAAGTAGACTGAAAAACCTGGCATCCTGCCACATTGGAGTGAATCTGGAGCTCCGCTTCAAAGAGGAGTTGCCGTCGCCAGAAGCTCACTCCATTATAGCCCTGGAGGAAGGCCTCCCAGGTTGCCAGATCCTCCTGCATCACCCTAGTCACTTGGATATGGTGGTGCGAGGGCCGGTCGCTTCCTATTTGGGTGTATAAACGAGACATGAATGCCCTCCTTGGTGCGATGACTCAGCAGATGAAGTTAAGGCTGCCCGTAAGGGACTGCAACTGTCTAATTACTACCTTCAGGGCTCCTACTACTGTTGCTACCATTTGTCTAAGGGCTTGGAGCTTGTCATCTGGCAATCTGGACACCGAACATTTGGTGTCCAGCTCTATGCTTAGATAGGTCAATTCAGTAATTGGTCCCGCCATTTTTTCAGGCGCCAAAGGCACTCCTAGCTCTTTGGCGATGTCTTGAAATGCATGTATTCCCCGCAAGCATTTGGAGGTCTCCGCCATTCCCGCAAAGAGGAAGTCATCTAAATAGTGCGTGATTGAACTCTGCCCTGCACGTTGGCACGTGATCCACTTGAGGATAGTGCTGAACTTTTCAAAAGCCGCACATGAGTTGGAACATCCCATGGGCATTGCCTTGTCAAAGTAAAACTTACCCCGGAACTGCATGCCCAAGACCTTGAAGTCGTTGGGATGCACAGACAGAAGTCAAAATGCAGACTTGATATCGCACTTCGCAAGAAGGACTCCCCTCCCGCAGGCACGCACCATTTCGACCACCAAGCCAAATGATGCATACCAGATCAGGCGGTATTGCATCATTCACTGACTCCCCCTTGTGGTGGGACAACTGGTGAATCATGAAAAACTCCCCCGGGGTCTTCTTTGGCACTATGCCCAGGGGGGATATCCATAGAGTGGGGATAGGCAATTCATCAAATGGGCCCTGAATCCTCCCCTCCCTGACTTTCTTATCGAGTTTTTGTTAGACCAGATGCTCGTTCCCTATTTCAGAATTTCCCCTCCTCTCTTCATTTCACTGGCTACCCCTTCCTGAACGAATCCTGCACAAGCTCCTAGTCTTCACCTATAAAGCTCTTCACAACCTTGCTACCCCCTACCTCTCTGCACTTATCGCCCTCCATACTCCAACCCATGCACTTCGCTCCTCCTCTGTCCCTTCTCTCACCCTTCCACGCCTTCCCTGCTCCCCTAAGCGCCTTCGTCCCTTCTCACTTGCTGCCCCCCATGCCTGGAACTCCCTCCCTGTCCACATCCGCCTTGCCCCCTCCCTTCATACCTTCAAATCTCTCCTTAAAACTCACCTCTTTCGCTCTGCTCTGTCTGACTCTTTATCCTGCTGAGCCACTATTCCTATACCTACGATCGGTTTACCCTTATCCTTGCAACATGGACCTGCCTGCTGTCATTCTCATCGTAACCAAGCCAAGTACGTGCACTTGAGACCTCGCATCTTCATGAATGTTAGACCCCTTGTCTCTCCCTCTGTTCCCCTTCCTATGTCTCTCCCCCGTAGCCCTGAGTGGCCACCCGCAATGCTTCATGCAGGGACCGTGTCTATTTTATTACTTTGTAAAGTGCCAGGTACACTGCTGGCACTATATAAATGTTTGTTAATAATAATAATAATAATTCAAATTGATGATAATGGGGGCCCTCAGTCAGGATCCTGAAAGCCTGCCTAAATCCTTCTACAACGTAGTCAGCAGTCTGGTGGTTGGGGTAGCCATGAGTGGCCACCCACAATGCTTCATGCCGTACCGGGGTTGGCGCCCTTCCCCACTGCTTGAGTGGCTCCTCCTTTGCTGGTGGGGGTCTGTCTGTTGCCTGCCTACCCCTGGTTTCTAGCTCCATACTTCTGGAACCACGTGCACCCAAAGGCAGCATGGTCACGCAGCTGCATGCACACGTGCTTAAATTTACATTGGGCCAAAAACATCTGCCTCCATCATTAAAATCCCAGCAAGTTGGACCACCTGGTGACTGCCTTCTCTGTCCCCCTTCAGTCTGCTGCATGATCCCTGCATGGGACAGCACATGGCTGCTATCGGACTTCAGGGCATACCTGAAACAGCAGATGCATTCCAGCCAAATGTCGTGGGCATGCAAATCCCAATGAAGGCACGGATTGTTGGCTGCCCTACGTCAGAAAGATTCGTCGTAGCGCAGTCACGCTCCAGGACCTCCCGTATCAAAGGCTCGATGCACAATATCTGAGTATTTGATCATCTCTAGTCCGCGCTCAGGGAACTTAACAAGTGTCACGCCCATATAGATAGTGTAGGCAGCTGTCCAGTTGGACCAGGTGTGCTCCACCTTTGGCCTTTTGAACTTCTCCTTCTCCTTCCTCTCCTCTTTATCGTTGGGGTCTGGGATGAGGTCACTGAAAAGGAGAGCGAATATATCAATATATTCACCACTCCAGATCTTTTCCTTTGTGGCCTGAAGTAGATGCTTGCCAAGGAGGGCTGACACATCCGCGTACCCTCCTGACAAGGGGCAGGACTCCTCCTTGTGGCCACAGCACCGCTTTTCCAAACCCGTACAGCACCTATCTGCTCCCCATACCTGTGCTGCTGATTTGTACCCATAGGCTGGGCAATGTCTGCAGCCACCACGATGGCACTGCATGCCACACACCCCAGAGAAACCACCCCATTCACAACCTGACTGTTGCTGGCTTCAGGCCCACTCCCCCTGCATGCATTTGCCTGCTGAGCGTTCTTCTTCCTATCCCCTGCTGGGCCCCACCCCCCACTGGTCGCTGTCCCCCTCCCACTATCCTTCATTGACCTGCTCACCTTCTAGTGATTCACTGGGCCACCTCTAAGCTATCCATCAGCATCTACATGCCTTGTTGGAGAGCATCAATTTGCGCCTGGTAGTTGGGCGGGGATTCCTCCCTCCGCCTGCTGGGGCCTGGCTCTTTGTCCCTGTAATGTGATGGGAGGGCCCACCACCACCCACTTCCCTGGTGATGCATGCCCTCCCCACTGCCCAGGGTCAAAACCCCCACGACGTCACTCATTGCAGCCACCTGAAAGCCACCATCATGATTGGTGGCTTCATGACCCTCTTCCAGCTCCTCTATTTGGGCCTGATTGCCAGCTAGCTGGGACTGCATGGAGGACTGCCTCCTGGGTGGCACCATCCTGTTGCCCTCTTTTATCTTTAACCCCTTTGGAAACAGCCCCTGCGGCCCTCTGAGTCGGGACTTTCTTTTGGCCCTTGAGCATGCACGGGGCCATATTTACACCCTGTTCCCTGTACTCCCTACCTTGTAGCTCTTCTCCCACACTAGGTGTCGGTCCTACACGGGGGTTATATTTCCACTTGTTTAGAAGCCCCACCCAAAATTTGGGGCACACAGCTGGGGGCGGGTCCGGAGGCCCACTGGGTCAGGGCCCTTCGGAACAGGCCTGGGGGCAATTTGCTCAATGTTTGTTGTGTGAGGTGGGTGCCCAATGTTCCCCTACATGTACTCTCTGCCTGGTAAAACTTCCTCCCCTGTATACCCCCTCTGCCTGGTGCTGCTTGAGGGTGTGGAAATCTCCACAGTCCCCTGGGGAAAGCCCCTTGCGGACAAGGCCTAGCTGCGCTCATGAAGCTTCCAATGCTCTCTCTGTCTCACCAGTTTGATGGGGCCCCTGGAGGGAGAAAACCACTCCTCCTGTGCTGCTGCCTAGCCGCCTGCTTCGTGCCCCCCTGTGGTGTAGAAAGGGGGGGTAGTGAACGTGAGGAGGGGGCCTCCACAGGACCTCTGTGGTATGTCCCCCAGAGGGTGCGGCTTGTAACTCTAAACCCCCCGCCTTGGTCCCAAGGGGGGGGTACCCCGTGTGCTGCTAAGGGCCACTCTGGCCCTGGCCGAACCGAGAGGGGACCTGATCCCACCTCCATCAGAGGGGAAGGCTGCCTCACTCTCACCCATCTCCAAACTTATGCAGTGAGTTGGGGGTGAGCAGCCCGGGCACCGGCGTGCCGCCTCACTGCCAGAGAGCCACTCCATCCCTGACCGACGAAAAGCTCCCTAACCAACTCTGGGGGGGAGGGGGTTTACAATCTCTCCCCGCTCACCACACCTGGCACTAGATCCACTCTGGTTGGAGGCAAGTGGCCTGGTCCCTGCCGCACTGCCTTGCTGCACGTCCTTCTCCCTGCTCGCACCCAGCTGAATGAGACACAAAAGCAGGGAGTCTAAAATGGCACCCGGGAATCCTGACTCTTGCGAGAGTCTCGGGTGCCTTGAACTTTGGTTGCCAGGTAACCTCGGCTTCCCATCCCTGTGTGGCAGCCGCTCCTACCCTCCTCGTCTCTTTTGTTCCTAGGAGGGAGGGGCACTGCCAAACCCCCACCATGGTGAACGCGGAGGGGAATTTGCAACAAAAATATATGTTTTGATTCCAATACAAGAAATTTTAATATCTGTATGTAGCTTGCGCCATTAGGAAAAAAGCTGGTCATGATAGGCATTGGGGGAAATAGGAATTTTGAACATATAAAGACTATAACTGATAAAGAGGGAAGATTTCTTATGGTGATAGGGATACTGGAAGGGGAAAAGGTATCGTTAATAAACCTAGATGCACCAAATGAAGCAGTGGGCGAGTTTCTTCAGGAAGCATGCCAGAAAATAGCATACAATGCACAGGGAGCAGTGATATTACAGGGAGATTTCAACACAATCCTAATGAGTACAGACCATTCAAATAGGATAAAAGTGAAGAAATGGGAGGCGGAAATACACAGAACATTAAAGGAACATAACTGGGTGGATGCATACAGACACTGGGACCCTACAGTGAGGGAATTCACTTTCTATTCACATGTACATAAAATGTATACAAGAATAGATCATGTGTGGATAGACAAGTGCATTATAAGTAAATGCACAAATAGTCAGATATGCCAGACAGTAGTCTCAGACCATCATGCTATAGTAATTACATTGGTATTGGGCACACAAGAACCCAGGGGAACAAGAACATGGAGGATGAATAAAGTTCTAATTAAAAATAAGGATAAGAGGGAGGAACTAGAGGAACAAATAAAAGAATATTTTGAACTAAACAAAAACTCAGTTACCTCAGCCCAAGTACTGTGGGAAGTGGCTAAAGCTACAATAAGGTGAACATGCATAGCTATGAATGCCCAAAAGAAAAAACAGGAAAGAGAATATATAACAGACCTGTATGACCAATTAAGAAAATGGGAAGATCTAAATAAAAATAACCGCACATTAGAAACCCATAGGGAAACTATAAAAATAAAAACATTAATCAACCCATATGAAACAGAAAAAACAATGAGGCACTTGAAGTACATAAAAGGATTTTATTTTGAAAATGGAAATAAAACGGGAAAAGCGTTGGCAAATTTAGTTAAGAAACAAAAAGGCAATACAATTATTACAGAAATACACCAGGATACACATAAATATACAAAAACAGAAGACATCCAGGCAGCTTTCCTAGATTTCTATGCAAAGCTGTATGCCACGAACCTGAAAAGATAAAAAACCTTTTAGATAAGTATAACATCCCCAAATTGAATGCAACACAAATTAATTTCTTAAACGCACTAATAAGGCCAGAAGAAGTAAAAGCAACAATAAAATAATTTACAAAAAATAAGGCTAATGGGCCGGATGACTATCCAGCAGAATTTTATCAGACCTTTGCAGGGACCCTAATACCTTATCTCACAGACACGTACAATGAGATACTCAACAAGGGGGTCATGCCAGAATCATTCTATGAGGCCACAGTAGTTTTAATAAACAAACAAGACAGACCAAAAGAGCACTGTGAAAACTAAAGGCCAATATCATTCATAAACGTAGATTGTAAGATTTTTACAAAAATCCTAGCAACTAGGTTGGCAGCAATAATAACAGAGGTCATTCAGCAGGACCACGTGGGGTTCATACCAAATAGAGACTAGGAATGGATAACATCAGAAGGGTGGTAAACATGGTACATCACATACAGGAGAATAAGATACCAGCACCAATAGTATCAGAGGACGCACACAAGGCCTTTGACTCCATAGAAAGAGAATGCCTTCTCGTGACATTAAGCAAAATGGGATTTAGGGGAAATTTCATTAAATGGTTGAGAGCAACATATCAAAAGCCAAGAGCACAGCTACTAATCAACGGGGAACTGACTAAACCATTCACACTGGAAAGAGGAGTAAGACAGGGATGTCCTCTGTCCCCACTTCTATTTGACATCACATTAGAGGTATTAGCAGTAGCAATTAGACAAGCACAAGACATACAAGGAGTAAATATAAGCAAAGTACAACATAAATTAGCATTATACACAGACGACATGATTCTATTCATCACGGAACCAGAAAACTCGGTCCCCCCACTAATCAGGCTAATAGAAGAGTTTGGAAGATATCTGGATACAAAATACATTACAGGAAATCTAACGCACTAATTTTAGGCACAGAGGGACAAAGAAGAACACAAATAAAACAAATAATACCCTTCCCAGCAAAGGAAGTCAGTATCAAATACCTGGGGGTACAAATAACGTGGAGAATAACAGATCTATATAAGGAAAACTTCCCACCCCTCCTCACGCAGATCAAAGAGGAAATTCAAACATGGGCCAAATTAGCAATATTTTGGATGGGGAAAATAAATATCTTCAAAATGATCATACTCCCAAAAATACTATATACATTTATGGCATTGCCAATAACAATATCTAAAACATTTTTCAAACAGTACAACAAAATAGTGATGAAACATGTATGGGGAAACAAAAAGCCAAGTATTAGGAAAAAATCACTCCATGGGCACAAGGGGATGGGAGGACTCAACCTCTCAGATCTGGAACACTATTACGCGGCAGCAGTCTTAAATGCATTACCTAATTGGTATAATGAGGAAAAAGCCCCACAATGGACCAAAATAGAAATAGGCAGCCTAAACATAAAAAACTTCAGAGAGTACTTGACAGGCAAAGGAAAAATAAACAGAGCTATATGGCACAAACATCCATTTGCAGGGACAGCAATAAAAAAAATGGGAACTATTAGTAAAAAAGATGAAAATAAAAAAAGAATACTCACCATACATAGACATATGCAGCTCACAGGGGGAAGACACAGTAAGGGTATCGAACCTACAGCAGAAATTAAAAGAAAAGAAAATTAGAAGAGTGGGACAACTATTTCAGGAAGGCAAGTTTATAACACTACAAAAATGTAAGGAAATACTACAAGGAGAAGTAGATACACTCCAATATCTAAAGCTGAAAAGCAGGTTCACAGGAAAGGGAGAAAAGGAACATTGCAATAGACAACCTCAAAACATGGAAAAAACACTATTTGAATATGCAGCAAACAGAGGTAGGCTATCTAGAATATACGGACAACTCAAAGTCATTTGGTTTCTCAAGGAAGACAAATAGATGGATAAGTGGATGAAAGACTTAAACAAGCCGATAGAAAAGAAAAAAAAAGGCAGAAATATGGAAACACATGCACAGATGCTCTAGGTCAATGCAATTCAGGGAGATACAAATAAAATTAACAATGAGATATTACGTAACACCAATGAGGGTAGAAAAGATGAAACAAGGAGCAGATGGGTTATGTTTGAGGGGATGTGGGGAGAGGGGTACGTATATTCACTATTGGTGGGAGTGTAGTGTTATCAAACCATTTGGGGGACAGAAATGGAATTGTATTAATAAAGTAGCAGGTACATTGGTACCCTTCACCCCAGAAATAGGATTGTTGGGACAATACCCAGAATCAAAAATGATACCGAAACGGGCAGATTCATGTAAAAAAACTCTGCTTAGTAGCAATAAGTCTGATTGCACGAAAGTGGAAAGATGAAACAGGACCCACCTTCGCAGAATGGATGAACCACTTATGGTATATGTTCTCGATGGAAAAGATCTCATATGAACTGGGGTACAAAATAAAAGACTTTGAGGCTATGTGGTACCCATGCATGGACATAATACAAAGAGACACAGTGGAAAAAGATGAAAATGCATACCTTTTTGACTTTTATATATAAAAATGAAGATAGGAAGTAGAGTTGACCAGGGGGGGAGGAGGGGAAGGGTAATAGATGAGTAAGAAGTAATTGTTGTATATTGTAAAGTTAAGTTAAAAGTTTAATAAAAATGATTATGAAAAAAAAAAAGAATATTGCCACTGGGTATTATTCCCAAGAAGGCCCCCGGGGAGTATAGACTCATCCACCATTTGTCATACCCTAGGGGGTCTTCGGTGAATGATGCTATCCCACATGAAACCTGCACAGTGCAATACGCTTCGATGTTGCGGTAGAACTGGTTCATAAGTGTGGAAAGGGGGCGCTCATGGCAAAGAGCGACATCAAATCTGCATTTCGCCTTTTGCCAGTCCACCCTAAGGACGTTGACCTGCTGGGGTTCTCATTTGACGAGCAGTTCTATTATGACAAGGCCATGCCCATGGGATGTTCCATCTCATGTGTGGCCTTCGAGAAATTTAGCACCGCACTGGAGTGGATTGTGAAGCGTAGGGCGCGGTCAGGTCATGTGACACATTACTTGGACAATTATTTGTTTATTGGGAAAGCGGGGTCTCCGGAGTGTGGCGACTTATTGGGGTTGTTTAGGGAAGTGGCAAGTTTGGTGGGGGTGCCTTGAGCAGAAGAAAAGACTGAGGGACCTGCATCAGTGATGACATATTTAGGCATAGAATGGGTCAAGGAATTGTTTCGGCTTCCCGAGGCTAAGCTTATTGAGTTTCAGATTGAGATAAGGTCATGTATAGCAGCTAGTAAAGTGACTTTAAGAGCACTGCAGTCATTGCTCGGTAAGTTAAACTTCGCTTGCCGTGTGGTTGCTCCAGGTCGGGCCTTTTTATCGTGTTTATATGCTTGGACAACTACAGTATCATTGCCCCACCATTGCATTAGGGTGACAAGGTAAATGTGGGAGGATTTGGATGTTTGGTTGGAGTTTTTGAGGACGTACAATGGGGTTAGCCTGTGGCTTGAGTTGTACTTACTTGAGGCTGAATTACAGGTTCACTCTGATGCAGCTGGTGCGGCTGGGTTGAGAATTTATTTTCAAGACCATTGGTGTGCTGAGAAATGCCCCGTGCAGTGGGAGGATTCAGGTATTTTGAGGGATTTGACCTTCTTGGAGCTATTTCCTATTATGGTTGCGGTCTACCTGTAGGTGGAAAGCATCCAAGATTAGAGGGTAATATTCTGGTACGATAATCTAGTGGTAGTCCACGTGGTTAATTCACTCTCTTCCAAGTCAGAGAGGGTTATGCGCCTGGTTAGGGTTTTTGTTTTGTGGTGTTTACGGCCTAATATAGTGTTTTGTGCAAGACATGTCCCGGGGGTTAAGAATGAAATAGCTGATGCCCTCTCTCGTTTGCAGATGTGGTGTTTTTGGGAGCTTGCTCCCTTTGCAAGGAAGGATCAGGACTTTGTCCCCAGACAGCTTTGGAGCCTTGGAGGCTAGAGCTGATGGACACAGTGAAGGGTTCTGTGTCCTCTGCAACTTGGCTTGCATACGAGAGGGTGATCAAGGAATTTTTAGGGTTTGCCCGGGTCAGAGGTTGGACGTTGTTAATCCCGGTGCCTTTGGATCAGAGGGTGCTATTTGGGCTCAAACTGCACAGGAAGGGGTTAGCGGTAGGTACTATAGCTACCAAATGGTCGGCTTTGGCTTTGATGTCTAAAATGGTGGGGGTGCAGGATAGCGATGTGGCCCCAGTACTTAGGGCAATGACTGTTTCATGGAAAAAGCAGGGTCATGTTTGGGTCCCATTGTCCCCCAAGATTTTGGTGGACATCGTAGGCAAGCTGCGGGAGGTGTGTCATGATCCCCGGGAGGTCTGTTTGTTTAAGACTGTATTTGTGGTGGCCTTTTTCGGGGCCATGAGAATTCGTGAATTGGTTGTGAGTTCTAGGATCGATAGGACAGGAAGAGAGTTGCAAGTTGGTGATGTAACGATGACTGGGACGGGTATTGAGGTTCGTATTCGTTTTTTAAAGACTGATCAGTTGGGAAGAGGCTCGAAGGTGGCACTTGCCAGGTCTATTGAGCCACTTATCTGCCCAGTGGTATGTATGGAAAACTATTTAAAGGTTAGACCCATTTTGCCGGGATCACTGTTTGTGCACCAGTCTGGTCTGCCTTTGACTCGTTATAAGTTTTTGGCAGTATTAAAACGCTGTTTGAATTTACTTGGATTTTCTGGGGTGGTGTTTGGATCACATTCATTTAGGATTGGGACGGCGTCAGCTGCAGCTGCGGCCGGGTTCACACCCCTTGAGATTCAGAGGGTAGGTAGATGGCGGTCTGGGGTGTTTAGGTGTTATGTTTGCCCATTCCCCATGTTGTAGAGTATGGTCCGGGCGCTGTATAATTGATGGTTGTTTTTAATTTTTCTTTTTCATAGGAGTTGGCCGTAATAATCAGAGATGGGTAACTTGGATCATCGACCACAGCTTTGTCAGGTGGGCAGTGAAACAAGTTCAGGCAACCGGCTGGGTCTTGCAGCTTGGTTTGGCTTCAAGAGCTTTTGTTGTGTGGAAGGGAAGGAGAGGGATGCTTTGACCCCAGCTTATGCCCCTAGTGTTGGGTTGGTCAGAGAGGTAGCCCCCAGATGTGATATTAATCCATCTGGGTAAGAATAATTTTGCAAGGGGATCCGGGTTGGACCTATCGATAATGATCAGGCAGGATTGGGTCTGATTGTGGGAGCTTTTCCCGCAAGCCACTCCAGTTTTCACAGAAATGTTGCAGAGGATTAGGTGGCCGGGAGCTACTAATCCCACAGCAGTGGTTAGAGCTCAAAAAAGGTTAATGGAGAGGTCAAGAAATGGATTGCGCCATTGGGCGGTATTTGGCTCTGTCATCCGGAAATAAGATGGAACAGGCCAGAACTATTTTGGCAGGATGGGGTGCATTTATCTGAACTGGGATTAGACATGTATATTGGAAACATAAAAGGGTTATTGCAAAGGCTGGTATGAGTGGGTCGGCCAGAGGGTATAATTGGGTGAATTGGGTTGCGTTATGGCGGTGTTCAAGCAAGCGCAGCTGCTGAATTTGTGGTGGTGTTCAGTACCATAGGGTTAAAGTGGTTAGGACTTTATAGCCTGGGTGTAGGGGCAGATGATTGGGTTCATTCTGCAAAGTATACCTGGTGTGTAATTTAGGGGATGGGCACCCCAGATTATCACAGGAAGGAAGGCCAGGCGTTGTGTGCATACGGGTAGGATTTAAGCGGTCCCAAGGTTTGCATCATCAGCATTTGTCCTTCTGGGAAATGGATCAAATTGGTCTATTTCAGGGAGATTGGACCGGTATCTCCAATCCAGAATGGTTGGCATTATGGTACTGAACACAGGGAGTGAGAGATAGTTGAAGGGTTAAGTTATATCATCTCGTCACCCCCCTTGTTATTCATCCAAGTTAATTAGGTATAACTCTAATCAGCATTTAATTGGCATTCTAATGGAAAAGGTTGATTAATTGGATATTCTAATTTACCTCACAATTTTGCATGGGAAAGATTCGACTTAGGGTAATTGGCTTTTAATTCTATCCACTGTTATTCATGGTTGTTAATTGGACTTAATTGGCTTAATCGGTTTCTTGTTCTCTTAACAGGTTATTAATTAAGTTTGGCTTCAATAAAACAGCTGCGGCCAGTTTTACCCATATCTTTTGTGTCTGTGCCTTATTCCTAGTGCGCAGGCAATGCTGTGTGGTTTCTATTCTGTGAATGTTATTCTATCGCCTTCATCACCATAGTACCAGAGATTGTAATCCTCCACCTGTTGAACTTGGTGGCAAAGTACAATTGACCTTCATAGTGGAGTATTGTCCTTTGGGAGTATTTCAAGAGTGCATTAAGTGATTTGATTAACATCAGCCATGTGATCAGCCATATGTGATTCAGTCTCCTCCTCAGGGGAAGATTGTTCCTGTGTTGTAAAGTTTATTTGCTAAGGGTTGTTGAGGAAGGATGGAGTGTGTAAGGTAGGTACAAGTTTATTGTTTGGCCATAGACTGTAACAAATTTCCAACCAATACATAGTAACTACATAAAAATATTCCAAATTGCCGGTCAGAGATTACCAACAAAAACATTAATAAAATAAAATACCATCACCTCCAAGGGAATTTGGAGGCAGACTTATCTCTTTCATAAATGGTCGATCATATTAGATTCATAGACCTAACTGCCAAATTAACAGCAAAATTATAATATAAAATTTGGAATTTACTATAAAATTTTCATTAAACATACATCATGACACAAACTCAGAGTCATTAATCAAACAGAGAAGGCAGAGGAGAGAGCAATATTGGATCTGATGATGTTGCATCAGTCATTATTGTGCAATATGTATCTTATATTATATATTTGGCCCAAGGCAAAAAGGCAACACAACAACATATTGGGGTGCCCTTCACCACATAATGGGCCGCATAGTGAGCCTCTAAGGAAGTTACACCCTAATGGAGGTACAGCCAGTTAAGCAAGCACTATTCTACCACCAAAATTCTCTTATCCCTAGCTAGCTCGGCAAACCAAGCAAATTTGGCCATGGCATTCATTACATTCTTATTGGAATTGACAGCAGATAGGAAATTTTCCACTTATTATTCCAATATCCTTTCTCCTTCAGTAGCACTGCCACATTATGTGCATCTCAAAGTCTCATTATAGGGACAGAGAAGCAGATAGTGTTCCAAGTCCTCCACCCTATTTAAGGGGCAGCTACAAAGACTTAACCTATAGGGCGTCCTAATGTATCTGCCAGACAAGACCGCGGATGGAAATTGATGTAACCTTAAATGTGCAAGGGCCGCTTGAGCCCTTGCACCTTCAACCTGTGATAGGTAATCCTTGTACTTGAAAATAGTTTTAAATTCAGCAAAGGCAGGGGCCAATACAGTAGATTTAACACTAGCCAGCTCCGCTTGGATAAATACATCCTTAAGTCTTGTTGCACTGGGCCCTCAGTTTCCCGGACAGATTGTTACCTGGGATCTGTATAGACATTCCATGAGGTTGCACTATGCTTTCTGTTCTATAGCTCCAGGTACATTTTGAGGATGGAGTGTGTATTATTATTTTTTTGGGGGGAGCATGTTTTCCTTTTATGAACAGGCTGCTAAGAGCTTGCATTATTAGCAATCACAAGACTGAGGAGCAAACTTGCCAGTCATTATCCTGGTACTTTGAGCATCCTCCCTCCTTCCAATTCAGTGATTGGAATGTAAGAATTGTGATCTTGAAGTTGGCATTTTTTTGCAAGCCAATGTATAGGAAGCACAGGTTTGATGCTAAGTTCTCACCCAGGAGCTCCTTCAATTGTTTTGTGCTAGGATGGAATGGAGTTTCCTATCCATCTGGAGACTAAAGAAGAAATTATTTGTGAGCGCAGGTAGATGAGAGCTTAGCACCAGTGGGAGGGAGCTTTCATCCTTGCAGGACTCCATAACCAAAGGGTTGGTGGTAACAAAAATATTTTACAGTAAGATTCCAATAGTTCTACTATTGCACTAAAGGGAGCAATAGTATTATGTGCCATTGCTATATTATCTTTGTAGAAGTCATGAACCTTAATGATTCTGCTGCTTTTACTTTCTTCTTGAAAGCCATTCAGGCCTTTTAAGGCTTGAAAAGCCATATGCTTCAGCAGTATTCTAATTAGATTTTAATGTAAATCTATGCAGAACTCTCAGGCATTTTCTCATAGATTTACATTAGGATCTTTCTGTTAACTGATAACAACTTTCTCTACCCAAGTAACCTGCAAAAAAGCTTAACTTTAACATACAGTATAAAAAGATTTCACAGACATGCATCCAACATGTGCTAACAGTGGACAGGTGAATTATTTACATTTTAAAAACATAAAGACAGACAAAATGAGGCTACCTATGGGTGTTTCAAAGGCCTTTGTATGCCAATGCCATGGCTTACAAACATACTGAGTAGTCAAGCTTTCATTTCAAATGAGGCCACTTTTTAAAAGTTGGGCCTATGGTTTCAGGGGAGATAGTGTAACTTGTTTGGTTTTAATTTTGCATGATTGGTTTCAGTCAGAAGGTGATAGAAGTAGCTAAATATCTCGAGAGAGCAATTTTGAGTAAGACAAACTTTCAGTAAGCAATTTTAGAACACTCCTGCACTCCACAATGCACCTGTGAATCATGCTTTGTTCATCCATCATTAATAATGATGTGCATATGTGTAATTGTTGATGTAGGTCCACTGACACATAACTTGAGATTGGTTGTTGGAGAATGTGGCCTTTGCTCTGCTAAGAATGAGTGAGAAACTGCTCGACTTAAAATTGAAAGTCCAATAGACTGATATGGGAAATAAACTCAATGAGAGTCCATAAAAGCAATCCACCGCCCTCTCCCTTTAGTTCCTCAGCTGACTTAAATTGTCATGTTATTATTTACTAGGAGAGAGGCCTTCCTTAAGGTATCTATGTCCAAAACATCTAGGGAGTTATATTTTAGATTGCACTCAGAAATTAATTAGGTGTGTATTATGTGCAGGGTTATTAGACAGGTATTTGTAACAAATCTGCAGTGTCACAAAGGGGAGTCGGTATTCCCAAGATACACATTGCAGATATTTAAAGGCAAAACAGCATGGGACTATGAGACTGATTCTGGTCTGTAACAGGCCTAAGGCTGATTTTAGATGAGCGGGTCACGATTACACGATCCGCTCACATAAATTTTGAAAATTCTGCAGGCCGGGATTACATGAGATGTTTTGCATGTTAAAACCAGTTGCACGTTCCATTAAAACCACAAACAAAATACCCCAACATCGGAGTATTTTGTTTGCAGTTTTAAGAGAAAGCGCAACTGGCTTTAACGTGCAAAACGTCTTGTGTAATCCCGGCCCACGGGATTTTCAAAATGTATGCGAGCAGATCGCATGATCATTACCAGCTTGTCTAAAAGTGGCCTTGAGTCACTAAACTGGGCAAAGTCAATTCAGCTACCCTAATTTAGCACCATATTAAAAAGAGCTGAATAGCGCCTTTCACTTTAGTTATGAATTCAATACTATTCACCTCTTCTCCCTTGCTGCCCCCCATGACTGGAACTCTGTTCCTGGATACATTCTTCTGCTTCCTCTCTCCCAACCTTCAAATCCCTCCTGAAAACCTACCTCTTCCATCAGGCTTTCCCTTGCTCTTTATCCCGTTAGACTCATCACAAGGAGAAATTGCCTCCTCTTCCCTCCCTCCCTCAGAATCCTTCTCTTAAGTTAAGCATGTGCACCTGTGATTTCTCAACTTCATAAATGTATTCCATCTCTTCCTATGTTCCCCTCTCCCTTGTCTTTCTTGGATTGTAACCCCTTTGGGGTAGGAACCTATCTATGGGTGATTTCAGACGTTACGGGCGGGCGGTTCACCGCAGTGAACCCCCAGGGAGGGTGAACAGCGCAACCACGCGCGGGGGTGGAAGAACGACCCAAACAGACGTGCCAAGAACGGGACCACGGACCGGAACCGGGCCGAACCATCGTGGGCCGCGGCAGCACAACAGACGTGCAGCCGAACCCCTGCCGGGCGCAAAACCCCCACAAGGCACCGGGCAGGGGCGGGACACAGACATGGCTGACTGAGGGCAAACGAAGCCACAAGGCACACAAGGGAA
>QEPC01004465.1:474342-519409 GCA_003113815.1 Sphenodon punctatus | reverse complement strand
CCCGGGGTCCCCCCACCCCCCCGAGGGGGGTTCTCCCGTGCCCCCTGTTCCCCTCCCCTTGGTTGCCCTTACCTTTTTCCTGGGTGCGTCCTGCGGGCCCGTTCCGGCCGCTGTCCCCAGGGTGCCGCGACCCGGCTGCAGCTGTGGGTGTTGTGGCCAGGCCGATTCCCTGGTCGGGTGCTCCCGTGTGCCCCCTTCCTGCACCTGTGCCCCCTCCACCTGCATCGCTGGGCCTGCCTGCACCTCCTCCGCCTCCTGGCCCGCCACTGTCGCTATCTGTGCCTCTGCTCTCTTCCGCCTCCCTCCTCGCTCCATCCCACCATGCTTGCTTGCTGCTGATTTCGCTTTAAATCTCCCTCCGGCGGTTGTGTTGTTGCTGGTTACCCGGCAGCGACGCTGCATGCCTTGTCCCCAGCTGGGGCTCGTTTCGTTCCATTCCGCTCGGGGATTGGCATCCAGACGTTACTTTTCCTTGGTTCCTGGTGGGGGTTCATTTGACCACGCTTCCCGGGACCTTCTCCCAGCTAGCCCAGGAAGCGTGGTTGAACCTGACCCCATGTGGGTATTGAGCGTGATGAACATCTGGCGCACGCCGTTCAGACGTTCAGGGCCCTTTGGCCCCGGGGGGTGGAGTTTGAGCGTGGTTCATTGTGGTTGAGCGTGATCTCGTAACGTCTGAAGACACCCTATAACTATTGATCGTACGGTGCCAGGTACATTGATGGAACAACAACAACAACAAAATAATTAATAAAGAACTAATAATTGATCATTTGTTCATAATTAATAAACATGTTTGAGTAGGTTAAGACTTTTCTCAACACAAGGAAGTATACAAATCCAAGGGCAGGTTGGAAATTACAGTTGCCTAAACAATTCTAGCAAAGACTTCTTTTTTCATGTCTGCAGGTCAATGGAATTTGGCTGGATGACATTTTGTTATCATTCCCAGCATCACTACTTTCAGAAATGCTTGTGGTTGTACTAATAGTGCAAAGCATAATATGTCCTTGATAGATACCTAAGCATTTCTGTGTTGAAGCAGAAAAAGTAAATCTATTGCAGATTAAAATAATATACTATACTATATTTTTCATATGCCATGAGTGAGAAATTCTAAGTTTTTGTGGTTCTGAATAAAATAAGCATAAAATCCACAGTGTCCATTAAAGATTATTTTCTTCATTCAAAAGCTAGAAGAGGTAATTCAGTTTGCCTCCATTCTCTGCTCAGAATATCTGCAGGCCTGGGTTAACAATAAGTTATTTTACAAGTTTGAGTTGAAGGATTTGTGAGTGTGTGAGTGAGGCGGAGATTGAGGTCTCTCTTTTTGCAGTAGCTCAAACTGCTTCAACCATCTTTTTATGTGTTTTTAAAAAATGAACTGCTGCCAACACAAAACTGTGATCACTACAAATATTCAGAAGGGGAAGAGAAAAGACCTAAAAGGTTTTAGTTAGAGGAAAGAAAATATTAACCAGGGCATAAAATTTGCAGGTGCCTTTGGCACCCTGAAAACTGAGACTGTCGACTGGTTCAGGGGTGTAGTGGAAGAAGAATGGTTTATTTATTTATTTATTTTGTAGCATTTTATGCCGCACCCCCTTGCTCAATCGCAGCTTGGGGCGGTTCACAACATTTAAAAAATCACAATAAAATCAACAGTTAAAATTACAGCTAGATATTTAAAAACATAAAATTTACTAAAAAGCAGTCCAGAACCCCACCCCTTCCCACCTCCCCGTCTCCCTCCCAAAGGCCTGGTGGAACAGTCAGGTCTTACACTGTCTTGAAAAAGAGGGGAGGGCCGGGGTCAAGCCGGCCTCCATCAGGAGGGAATTCCACAGCCTAGGTGTGGCCACTGAGAATGCCCTCCCCATTGTTGCCTGTGTCCCTGACTGACCGCAAGTGCCACTGCATGGCCCGGGGCATGAGGCAATCCCACAGATAGGTGGGGCCCAGGCTGTTTAGGGCTTTATAGGTCATTACCAACACCTTGAATCGGGCTCGGAAGACAATAGTCAGCCAGTGCAGAGAATGGAGCACTGGTGTAATGTGCTCGCGATGACTAGTCCCCATCAGGAGATGGGCCGCTGCATTCTACACCAGCTGCAGCCTCCAGACTGTCACCAAGGGTAGCCCCATGTAGAGTGCATTGCAGTAGTGCAATCAAGAGGTAATGAAGGCATGGATGATGGTGGCCATGTCAGAGTCTGAGACATACGGTTGCAGCTGTCACACCAGATGTAACTGGCGAAAAGCAATCCTTGCCACAGCTTCCACCTGGGAATTCAGCCAGAGCTGTGAATCGAGGTGCAACCCCAAACTATGGACCTGAATAGCTATAGGGGGGCAAACCCTGTAAATGACAGGAGCCACCACCTCCTCAGTCCTACCACCCAGCATCACCTCCATATTGTCGGGATTCAGCTTCAGACAGCTCATCCTCATCCAAACCCCTGCAACAGCAAAATTCCGAGTAAGCACTAAGACTGCAGAAAAAGAGAGGTAAAGTTGTGTATCATCGGCATACTGATGACATTGTACACCGAACCCTCCCATGACCTCGCCCAGTAGCTGCATATACATGTTGAACAGGAGGGGGGACAAAATAGAACCCTGTGGGACACAACACGTGAGGTCCCAGGGAGATTCCATTCCATTCCATATTTTTTTATACCCCGCACTCTCTCCAAAGACTCGAGGTGGCTTACAACAACAAAAATACATTCATGGGTGATCCACGCAGGGGGCCCAAGTCATTATCAAACAACCATTTACATAATATACAATCTTAATATCAGATACAAATATAAACAATAATTCTCAACCCCACCCCCTTATGACTCACCAATGTCCCATTCTGTGATGTCCCCTACAACAATGGGGCAGATCCCACACATCGTCACAACATCCCCTGCTGCCACCAGGGAAAACCTGACCACCTCCACCCCTCTCTCACAGTGGGGAGGTGGACCCACCAGCTCCACATCAGTGGTCATAGGGTACTCATCACACTCGTCCCCTCCCTCTTTCGCTAGCGCCCATCCCGACACACACCCAATAGGCAATCCCCCTCCACTTTCTTCCCTTAATATCAATCCCCCCTCCAAAACCCTATTTATATTCCCAAAAGCGATAATAGGAGCAACCTGAGATACTGCCACCTCCTGCTTTCCCTTCTCTACCTCCCCCTCCAAGTCTTCACTTTCCCCCTCCATCAGACTTAACCCCCTCCTCCCCCTCCAGACCCCAAAGGGCCCCAAAGGGCCGTGCCCTTCATCTCAAGGCCGGCAGCTCGCGGCAGAGCTGCTGGTGCGAGATTTAAATCCCCGGGCACTTCTGGCCGCCGACGCCACGGGAGGGGAAGCCAGAACCTGTCAATGTCCCCTCATGTCTCTTCCCCTCCACAGGTGTTTCACAGCCCCCCAGCATCAGCAATCAGCACGGCAGGAAAGCAGCTCCAGGGATGCACCCAGCAGATGGTAGGTGAGCTGGATGATGAACACTCCCCAAGAGCCACCCTCTGAGTTTTCCCAGCTAGGAATGAGCAGAACCATTCAAGAACAATTCCTCCCACCCCACCCTGGTCCCGCAGATGAGCCACCAACATCTCATGGTCAATGGTATCAAACGCTCTGATCTAATTCATAATGCAGGTCATCAACCAAAGCCAAAAGTGCAGTCTCAGTGCCAAACTCAGGGTGAAAACTGGACTGCAAGGGATCCAGAAAACTGACCTGATCCAGATGCCCCTGAAGCTGCTGAACCACCACCTGTTCAATAACCTTCCCTAAAAAGGAGAGGTTAGAGACTGGCTGATATCTGGCAGGTGAGTCAATGTCAAGAGATGGTTTCTTGAGCAGAGGTTGTACCACCTCTTTAAGGCAGCCTGGCACTCTGCCCTCCCTAAAGGAGGCATTGACAACCCTGGCCAGCAATGACCCTAATGTCTCCCAGCAAATTCACAACAGGTGGCTTTTACCACCACAAGGACATCTGCCACATCAGCGGGCGACACCCACTGAAATTGATTCCATGAAATCAGACAAGGCGGGGCCTCCACAGCCTCAGGCTCATTCACTGCTATAGGTGAGGCGTCGAAGCCATGATGAATCCAAACAATTTTATCTATGAAAAAGACAACAAACATGTCACAGCGAGCACTGGAAGATTCCAGTTCTAGGCGGAGGGAGGCCAGACTGACCAAGCTCTGCACCACCCGGAAACGTTCAGCTTGATGTGACTTCACAGATGATATGAGGGTAGCAAAGAATGCTTTCTTTGCTGCCCGCACAGCCACAGCATATGCTTTTAAACTAGCTCTATGCAATTGGTCGGTTTCAGTATGCGTATGGCACCACCATCGCTTCAACTGATGCCCCTCCTGCTTCATTCATCTCAGGTCCTCTGTAAACCAAGTCCCCTTGCATCATCAACATCCAGGAAGCGGACCCCTAGGAGCCATTCGGTCAATGGTCTCAGTCAGCAAGATGTTCCAAAGAGCTACGAGGTACGAGGTCATCGAGCAATTGACCATTGAGATTGCGAGGTAATTGCCCTAGAGCATTCCGGGAACCTCTCTGGTTCCATAAGTCTCTGGGCACGAACACTCATTCAACACCCCTCCGGGATCAGACATGCACCAGGAGACTGGCCTGGAGGAGATAATGATCCGACCATGACAAGTTTAATATCAGGATGAAGTCTGGTGACTTTTTTTTTGGCTCCTGGAGTTCAATCTGAAATTTCATGCCCTGTATTAACCACAAAAATGATTCAATACAATATATACACATTCTCATACACTTTACGAATGAGCCACACTCATCATTTTCTCCCATGCAGTGACGGCTGGTGGGTTCTAAGGCTGGTGGAGTGCAGGGTGGGGCTAGATGTGGGCAAGGCTAGGCCAACCGGTGGGGAGGGGGAGGGAGAGCCTCGTCAACCTGAAATTTGAAATTAATATGGAAATTTACAGACTTGGTTCCCCATCTGTAAATAAAAAACTCTAAAAATGGGAATGGGTGTATTTGTGTCTCTCCCTGTACTCCCCTCATTCTTGTCCTTCTTGGGTGCAGCATGGGTTTCCCCCCAAGACCCCAACCCTGCTACATGCACAGTTGTGCAGCAGGGTGAAAGTCAGCTGCTGTGGCCAGGCTGGATGGAATGCTCATTAGCCAACATGTGGCCTTCTTTCAGAACCTCCCCCCCTCACCACCACCACCACACACACATCCCACCTACACCACACTGCAAATGCACCATTTTAAAATGCATGGAATAAAATTCAAGAGAAAAAATAATGCTGAGAAACCCTTCCTCACCAATCCACTTCCCTCTTAAAATTAGAAAGAGAAGTAGACATTATGGGAACAGCAAAGGGACTCACAGACCAGGTCCATGGCCATTTTAAAGAAGAGCCAGAGCCAGCTCAGTCATGTTCCAGTAGGGCCCACAAAATGGCCTCCCCCTGGGAGAACAGGAGGGAAGCAGTGCAGAAACATGCACTGCATAGTGCAGAAAGCAAAAGCAATCAATCTTAATTAAGTTTGTTCAACAAAGAAAGCCGTAACCAAACACAGAGTGCAGAAAAACCCAACAAGTTCTAAAATGCACACTAAAAATGTAGCATGGGTTTCCCCAGGACCTCAACCATACTCCACATTTCTCAGGGTAAAAGTGCAAAGGAACCATTTTAAAATGCACTGCAACAAAAACTTGAGAGGAAAAAAAGAAACCCTTCCACCAATCCACCCCCATTAAAATTGAAAGCAGACAGTATGGATGGAAAACAGTAAGGGGGGTCACTAACCTTTGTACCAAGTCCACCATAAATAAATAGCCAGACGCAGCTCAGCCATGCCTAGGCAGTTGAGTCCTCAAAACCTTCCTGCCCTGCCTGCAAAAATTCTGCTATGGATGGCAGAAGGGTTGGCGGGGGTGAGGGGAGAGGCAAAACTAGATTTAAGCAGAATTTTAAGAAAATTGGGTTCAGGTCAAGGGCTGAGTGACTGCGTAGAGGCCGGGGGGGTGGGTGGTGGATTTCCAGTAGTCTTCTTCTTACCAGGTTTCTCTGGATAAACAGGTCACTGGTGACCTTGTCTCTCTGTACCTCCTCACATTGTGTCCTCAGTCTCTACAAAAACGTCAAAGGCGTATGGCTGTGTGTGTAGTTTCAACCTTTCCCCATCCCCTCCTCCTGCCTCAGCCAGCCTGCCCTGCCCATCATGTCTGCCTCTGCCCACTGCTCGTCCCACCATGAGAACTGATGACTCTGCAAAGAATCTGACTCCGTCTACTCCAGGCAGGCAGGCAGGCAGGCAGGCAGCTCCCTCCCTCCCCAGGTGTCGGGCAGCACCCAACTACGTTCTTTTTTGGTTGAGTTCCACTAATGGAACTCAGGCTGGGGACTAACAAGCCCCTCCTGCTGCCCTTCCCCTTTCATTGAAAGAGTCATGGTGAATCAGGATGGCGCCCAGCACATGTTCTCTTGCTGGTGGTGGGCTGGCCCTGCCACCTAGCTCCACCCCTGAAGGCTGGGTCTGAGTTCTGTGTGGGTGACCTCAGGCTCTGGGTGGGGAGAAGCACATGACGCAGGCTGCTTCAGCCTTCTGCACCCCCGCTGGGCCCCACAGCCCTGTCTCCTGAGTCCTGGCTTCTTCTCTTTGCATGCGCCGGCCAGGAGGAAGGCAGGGAGCCAGAGATTAGGCTGAGTGTTTAAGTGTGAGTTCGGGCGTATGCGCAGCAGGTGTGCTGCTCTTTCTGTGCATGTGCCCAAACTCTAACAGAGAAGTGGCTGCGGCGACACTCCGTGGCAGAAGGGAAGTGGCTCAGATGAGCCAGGGAGACAGTGTGTAGGGGCAGGCAAGTTAATAACTGGGTTGAGTCAGCCACGGGAGACCTGGGCAGCCGCCCAGCCACTCATTAATAGAAACCACCGCTGTTCCCATGTATGATTTATATGTAGATATGCTTTATAACCTTTATACCAAAAAAATACATTATTTTGGCTTTTGTGTAGCAAGTATTTGTTGAAGGCAACCTTAATCCAAACCCTTGTTAATTTTATATTAGGGCACTTTCTGACCTGATCAAAAGTGTAATTACGAGTTTGGGTGGTGGAACACATGCAAAATAGGCACGGCTTTGATAATGTCCAAATGCTGCACTGTGCATGATTGAAGCTTTTTGCTGCACTAACAAACGTGCTTGACTAAGCTGCAAAATCCAGGTTGGTTAAGTGCACTTGTTAGTGCTCAAAAAAGCTTAAACCATGTGTGACATGGCATTTGGACCTTATCAAAGCCTTGCTTAATTTGCATGCATGTCTTGCCACCCAAAATCGGTAAGTACACTTTTTATCACATTGGAAAGCACCCTTTAGTTCTGAAATCATTGGAAGAGGTGCACAGTTAAGTATGAAAGGATTCATGACGTATCTACAGCTACTTACGATCTGCAATTTAAGATATGATAAATGGTCTGATAGCTAGGATTTCTTTTTCTTTTCTTTTTCTTTTTTTGGAACTGAGGATAAAGAACAAGTCTCAGGTAACAGTCTGAAATTCCAGGCTATGAAGAGAAGAAGCAGCATTTATTAAATGCACTTTTTACTATTCAGATGGTCAGACACTGATTTTCCATGTGATGTGGTATTGAACTTTATGCTTATAAGCAAATGTTTTAATACTTGCCCCCTCCTCTTTTCCAATCTCTCCCTCCTTCCCTCCCAGGGTCCTTATTGCCTCCCAGATTCACTGCCTCCACCCACCCATTCTCCCTGCCCCCACCCACCTCCAGATAAAGCAAACCCAGACCTCCGCACCCAGGGAACACTCACCTTGCTTTCCACGTCACTGAAACTCCTCAATCACACCCCCTTCAGCAGCTCCTAAGACTCTCTAACCAGAGCCGGTGCAAGGATATTTGTGGTCCTAGGCAGCTGCTTCCCCCTGCTGTCCACCATGAAGTTTAGGGATGGCAGACGGCCCCTCTCCCAGCAGCAGGAGCAAGAACAGGGCCGGGCAGCACTGGGCTGGGTGGCAGAGAAGGAGGAGATATGACTGGGGGGCTGCCATCCCCCATAATACACCTGCCCTGCCTCGATAACCTTCCTTCCACATATCTCACCGCACAGCCCCATAACCTCTGCCCCTCCCTCAAACACCCCACAGAGTCATCTCTCTGGATGCCCCCACAGCCCATGCACCCACAGGGAACTGCACCCACCACAATCTCCCTTGGTTCGGTACTAAAGCAACCTCAGCTGTGAGGGACCCATGCACTCGCCAGGGTGTGAGTGGTGCTGGCCCACAGTAGGACCCTGGGGTGGGAGAATTTAGGTGTCATTCCAGGGCTGGCTTTATCACTAGAAATCCTCCATGGGCCAGTCAAGCAGCATTGGGATGGCAGCCCCCATCCTCCTTTGGTTGAAGCTCTCGGGCAGGGGCCGTGTCTAATCTATCTTGTTTTCTGTAAAGCACCAGGTACATCACTGGTGCTATATAAATGCTTATAATAATAATAATAAGAAGAAGAAGAACACATTTTTGCATTTTGACTACTACTGCACACAATCATGAGGTTTTCAATTTGAACCACCCAGCCAAAGTTTTCCCATGCGCTCCTGCAGCTATGTCATTAGACTTCAATTTGTTGCTGTCACTTTAGCATTCCATAGATGATTTCTTTTCTCATTTATCAATCCCTCAAGTGATTTAGCCACTAGTTAAGGGCCACTTTAAGCTCCAGACCTATTATTTGAATTTTGTCCTTCTGAGTATCTGTATTCAGACATCACTCACTGTTTGGGAATTCTAACCTTGCACCTGTAGTTTCAGACAATGGGCATTTGCTCCAGTGGGTCCCATGGTATGAAATTTGCTCCTTCCTGGCACCCATCTCTGTCCTCTTTTAATTTAAGAAGCATGTCAAGTAGCTTTTATTTGAGAAGTGCTTTAAGAATGTAATTTCTGTTTTTTCCCTCATACCCTGTTTTTAAAAAAATGTATATGGTTGTAATTGAGTATTTAAGTTGCATTTATATACTTTCTTATGGGTGTTCAGAACCTTGAGTGCTCTAGCAAGCTAGGTGCGTTGTTGTTGTTGTTGTTGTTGTTGGCCTTAACCAGAGTCTAAAACATTAAGGGACTGATAAATGAGAAAATAAATCATCTATGGAATTATTATTATTTATTATTATTATTATTATTATTATTAGTAGTAGTAGTAGTAGTAGTAGTAGTAATTAAAAATAATGCACCTGCTTGCTAGAGCACTTCGGGTTCTGAACAGTCATAAAAAAGTATATAAATGCAATTAAAATACACGGTGCAATCCAACACCCCCTGATAAACTGTGCCTATGCCAGGCACAGTTAACACACGCTGGCACACATTTGTGCATGCACCACACGCGTGCAGCAAGTCACTTGGCGCAACAGCATGCCCCTCCCAATGCGACCCCCCCCCGAACCCACACACCCTGCAGCCTGGGGGATTGAGTGGGAGACATGCTTGCTCCATCCCCCAGGCTGCAGGGTGTGTGGGCTCAGAGTGTGGGGTGTCGCATGGGAGGGGTTCACCATTGCAGTGAGTGCTTGCTGTACGCACGCAAATGTGCAGCTGCCGCCTGGTAGGGCATTGTGCTGGTAGGCAGCGTACGCCACCTCTTGGATTGACCACACAATGTTGTAGTAGTAGTAGTAATTATTAATAATAAATGTATGTATTTGTTTATTGAAAATGTACACTATTGAATATCAAGGGCCCAATTCACCCTTGAAGTTAGTGGGCATGTATCAGTTGAAATCAGTAGAATTGTATTTGTCTATGGCAAATATCATTTGGCCCTAGGTAGACAAAGAAAAAGTTGCATGGCCTAATACAGTTTAAATCATGCCAGGCAAAGTTGATGGCTTTCTTGATAACACTATAAAATGATTAGCTGCAGGGAATAAAATAGATGCAATGTATTTGGATTATAGTAAAACATGTGAAGCTGTATCTCTCAAGCTTGCTCTCTCAACATCAGTTCAGGTTGTTTCGGATGTGAGCAATATTACATGAGAGTACAACTGACTGTGGAGGCCCAATTGGCTTCATTGAGGGTCCAGGGTACTTACTAATATTGGGAAAATCCCTATGTGTATGTATTTGTTTATTACAATTTCTAGCCTGTCTTTCTCTGAAGGGCAAGTAACAACATTTCAGCATTTTTGAAATGAGGACTAGAGGGTGGTAAATGTAACCCTGATATTTAAAAATAAAGCGATCCAGAGGTGATCCTGGAAACTACAGACCAGTAAGCTTGACGTCTGTGCCGGGCAAAATTGTGGAAACTATAATTAAGAACAGAATATCTGCATATGTTGATAAACATGGCTTAATGGGGGAAAGCCAACATGGATTTAGCAAAGGTAAGTCATGCCTCACTAATCTGTTGGAATTCTTTGAGGGTGTAAATAAGCATATGGACAAGGGAGACCAGGTAGAAATAGTCTACCTGGATTTCCAGAAAGCATTTGATAAGGTCCCACATAAAAGACTGCTTAAAGGATAGGAAGCAAAGAGTACAACTGAGTGGTCAGTTTTCATAATGGAGAGATGTAAAAAGTGGTGTGTCCCAGGGATCTGTATTGGGACTGGTGTGTTTAATGTATTCATTAATGATCTGGAAAAGGGCATTAAGAGTGAGGTGATCAAATTTGCAGATGACACCAAGTTATTCAAGGTAGTTAAAACACGAGCAGACTATGAAGGATTGCAAAAGGATCTTATGAGACTGGGTGTCTGGGCATCTAAATGGCAGATGAGATTTAATGTGGACAACTGTAAAATGATGCACATAGGGGAAAATAATCCAAACTATGAGTACACAATGCTGGGTAGTAAGCTAGGAGTTAGCACTCAGGAAAAGGATCTGAGAGTGATTGTGGACAATACACTGAAATCTTCACCCCAGTGTACAGCAGCAGTCAAAAAAGCAAACAGAATGTTAGGAGTTATTTGCAAAGGATAGAGAATAAAACTAGGGCTGTCATAATGCCTCTATACAAATCAATGGTATGACTGCACCTGGAATATTGTGTTCAGTTCTGTTCGCCACATCTCAAAAAAGACATAACTGAACTAGAAAAGGTACAGAGAACGGCAACGAGAATGATAAAGAATATGGAACGACTTCCGTACAAAGAGAGGCTTGACAAGCTGGGTCTCTTCAGCTTAGAGAAGAGGAGACTGATAAAGGACATTATAGAGTTTTATAAAATCTTGAGTGGTGTGGAGCGAGTAGATAGGAAATGGTCATTTACCCTCTCGAATAGTACTGTAACTACGGGGCACTCCATGAAACTGGCTGCTGGCAGATTTAGAATAAATAAAAGGAAATACTTTTTCACTCAACGCATAATAAAATTATGGAATTTGTTGCCAGAGGACGTTTTCAGGGCCAGTAGTATAGCTGGGTTTAAAAAAGGACTGGATAAGTTCTTGGAGAGTAGGTCCATTAATGGCTATTAACCAAGTAGCTTACGGGATGAACTTCTTACTGTTGGGAGCTGGACGTGAATGGGAAATGGATTGCCCATTGTGACTGTTGGTTTTTCTCCCATGCGATCAAGATTGGCCACTGTCAGAGGACAAGATGCTGGGCTTGATGGATCATTTATCTGACTCAGTATGGCACTACTTATGTTCTTAAAAAACACAAAAACCCCTGTCAGTTTAAGACAGATGTTAATGCAGTTACAAACTCAATCATGCAACAAAAAGCATGGAAATGGTAAGTTAAGGCTCCTGCCTTAACTTGTTTGCCATTTAAGCAGTAAACACGTTGTACAGTCTCGCATAGTGTGCTTACTTACAACTTAGGCTCCATGCACCCAGAATTTGCCTTGGTCTTTCAGTCCCAATTCTCTTCCCCTACAGGTTGGGGGCAACAGGATGCTGCAAGCAATTATGAAAAGAAAGCCCAGGGTTACATAGGTATTTAAAGCCTGAAAGCTCACTAGGAAGGGGCTGGTAGGAGAGTAAGGCGCTTAGGCAGGACTCTCTTTAAGCCCAGTCTCTAACCAGGCAGGTTTCTGGGATGCCGAGGACTGATACCGGCTGGAGTGCCCTACAGAGTGGAGCCAGCCATGGAGGACTTAGATACCAGGAAGGACTCGCTATACCAAATCCTGTTAGATGGCAAGTAAGGATTTGGAGAGCTGTATTTAGATGCTGGACTCCATAAAAAGGGGGACATAATGCCCTGAAACATTCTGGTGGTACAGGCTGGCTGTAAGGGCATGACGAGCCACTGCCCATCTCTACTCTCTGGTTTCTCCCATCCAGAAATGAGCAGAGACACGCAACAGCGGACCGCATGTCCCTGACAGATTCTGCAGCCGCGTAAACAACACCACATGATAATTCTATCAAAGGCTGCTAAGAGAACTAACAAAATCAACAGGGTATCATTTCCCCTATCAGTTTCTAAGTGGAGTTTGTCAATCATGGCCACAAACACAGTCTCGGTCATACCAGGACGAGAATCCAACTGACATGGATCCAGGAATCCAACAGCATCAAGATGTGCCTGCATCTATGAGGCAACCACTTGCTCAATAACCTTCCCTAAAAAGGGAAGGTTAGAGACAGGACAGTAGCTGGCTGGTGAGTCAACATCAAGAAAAGGTTTCTTAAGCAGGGGATGGACAATTGCATTTTTCAGGCCATAAGGCACCCTGTTATTCTGAAGGAAGGCATTGATAACCCCAGCTAGCAAGAGCCCCATTGTCTTCTGGCAAGCTTCCACCAGCCACCAGGACAGGCATGGATCTAAGGGCTACACCAAATAGTAATAAATAAATAAATATATGAGTATTTCCAAGTTTATGAGGATCGGCCCTGTGTGTTTGGCTGGGTCCTCATTAATTTGGCCGAATTACTCAATACTTGGTAAAATACTCAGAAAAATAAAACCAAGTACCAAGTATTTTCTGAGTGCTGAGTACCGTGTTCCCTTATATAGGGCCAGGAAAAGCCCCTTATGTTGCAGGGAAAGTCCCTTATGTTGCCCATCTGAGGATTTACCCAAGTACCATGTACTGGACCACGTACCAGGTGGATTCCTTGATTACTTCATACTCGGTAAAACCAAGTTGAATACTGAGATACTCAGTAAAAACCAAGTAATTTTGAATACTGAGTTTCAGCACTAATCTCAACACTTGATCTTATAAAAGGGTATTGACAATACCTCTGTTCAAAACATGAAGGCCTGTGACAGTGTTTGCCACCCCACTGAGTCTGTTTCGGTTTAAACAAATGCCCTTTGACCTTTGCAATGCCTTGGCCACATTTCAGAGGTCTTTGAATAAAGTACTTGCACCACATCAGGTGTTTTCGATTGCGTACATAGACAAAGTTGTGATCTACAACTGAACCTGGAAAGAACATCTTCATAATCTATAAGCCATACTAAATACTTCGCATGAAGCATGTTTGGGCACAAATCCAAAAAATGTTACTTTGGAAAAATTGAAACTGAGTTGTTAGTAGGAAGAGACCATATTCGTCCACAAGCTTAAAAAATAGTGGCAATCCAGAATAGCCTGAAGCCAGTGACTGAAAGGGATCTAGAATAGGGTTGCACCAAATAGTAATTTCCCCTCTGTATTTCTCAGTTTCTGAGGATCAGGTCTGAGTGTTTGGCCGGTCCTCAGTACCGAGTTCCCTTATTTAGGGCCAGGAAAAGCCCCGTATATGGCAGGAAAAGCCCCATATGTTGCCCATCTGAAGATTTACTGGACCGAGTACTCGGCCTATTCCTCGGTTACTCAGTGCTCAGTAAAATCAAGTTGAATACCAAGATACTCAGAAAAAATTGAGTAATTTTGAACACTGAGTTTCAGCACTAATCTAGAGTTATTTATAGGAGCTGTTAACTAGTACAGAAAGTACATTCCTAACTGTGCTTAAATTGCCTTCCCAATGATGGAACACCGAAAGAAAGATTCTCCAGTCAAATTACACTGGAACCACAAGGCTAACCTCGCCTTTGCTCACTTGAAACAAGGTCTCATGATTGTACCTGTACTTTGTTGTACCAGTTTCAACAAACCATTTCAGCTCCAAACAAGCACCTCTGCTGTGATAGTGGTCACAGTCCTCTCACAAGACTGGGAAGGAAAAGAAAACTATTGCCAGCAGAAACAAAATATGCAAACATAGAGCACAAATGCTTAGGTATTCGGTAGGCAGTGGTGGCACTATGTTATTACTTACAAGGTGGAACCATTGAGTTAATCACAGGCCATGCCAACTTGAAATGGCTGAATTCAATGCACTGTACTAATACACATCTTTCTCTCTGGGTTCTTGCGTTGCAGCCGTACCAATACATTACTATTCACAAAAATGGGCAGGAAATTAAGAAGGTTGATTATTTATCATGGTATCAAAATATTTTGTACCCAGAGGATATGTATATGCATCACATGATTACAGTTCCTAGCAATAAGTATAGAAGAAAAATAGCTGGCATCCTTGGAACCTGTAGGGGGAAAAGGCTTGATCTGCCTTGCACTGACCCTTACTACAAGTAATGAAGCTCTCAGAATGGGATACATAAATATAAATATAAATATAGGGAGAGATGGTCCAGACTGGTTCAGGGTGCTGAACAGACATGCTTGTGGCTGGGGAGGGTGGGGAGCACACCGAACATGCAGCTGGTGGGCCCTGCCCCCATGTTGTGGTTTTCCAAGCTCAGAGCCTGATCTAGCTGCCAACACGACCTGGGGAAATCCTGAGCCAACATCTGGTAGTACCAGAACAAACATGTAGGTGAGGTGCAAGCCACAGCGGGCCTCTGTCATGTCTTTTTTACCCATACAAGGAACAGGTGTTAAGGACAGCTGAAGGAGTCCACCAGGTGTTGATGCTGAGTGCAGGTGTATTTGGACCAGGGATGCTGCTGGAAATTAGGAACAGGAAACTCAGGGATATTTGCCTGAAAGCTCACTAGGAAGGGGTTAGAAGGAGAATGACAATCTTAGGCAGGACTCCCTCTAAGTCCAGGCCCTAACCATACAAGTTGCTGAGCTGCCAGGAACTGAGAGTGGTGCCAGCCACGGAGGACTTAGAACACCTGGAAACTCCCAGGTGGGAACGTTCCTGTTATATGTTCAGTAAAGATTTGGAGAGCTGCATTTAGAAGCTGGAACCCATGAAAAGGGGGCATAATGGTCTGAAACATCCTGGTGGTGTGGTCAGGCTATAAGGGGAGGTAGGAGGCCAGAGTATTAATGTAGGCATTGGGCTAGATTGTGCGCTCATGCCTCAGGATCAGGGCTGAATAGTATTCACTCTTGGACTATGGACACTTAAATAGGTGTGAAGCCACTCCATTGAGGGCTGGAGTGTGACATGGGCTGGAACTCCAGAGTTAACATACCATGGGCCAGACTTAGGGGCAGACAACCTAGGCTGTTTCCAGCTTCCTTGTGTGCATCTCAGGCATGAAAACACCAGCTCCTGTCACATTTGCTCTCTCCACATGGCAGAGGTGTGCACAGAGAAGCTGGCTGCTGCACTGCCAACCACCCAGCCTGCTTGCTCCCTAGACTGCCCCCATCCTGCCCATCCAGCCTGCTTGCTTCCTGACCCACCCTCCACCCACTCACTTGCTCCTAGGCTAGCCCCCAGCCCGCCCCTCAACCCACTTGTCAATCATCCCAGCCCTGAGCCCTAGCCCCCAGCCATCTCAGCCCAGAGGCCAGAGGTCAGCGGTGGTCACAGGGTATCAGGCTGGTTTTCTAGGCAGAAGCTGAGGATGCCCCTCACTTTGGGTGAGTAGGATTTTTTAATATTTATTTTTCCCCAAAGGGGGAAGCCCATCGTGGCTTGGGGAGTGACGTGGCTTGGGGTGTGTGGCTGGGTGGTATGACTTTGGGGGGGAAGCAGCCTCAGAACTGCCTAGCACCAGAAATAACTATTAATCAGACTAGAATAACTATTAATCAGACACACACTAGAATAACTATTATAACTATTAGTATAACTATTAGAATAACACACACTAGAATAACTATTAATCAGACATGAAACATTTTCATAGGTTTGCACGTTCCATTGTTTTGTTAGGGTACAATGAATGCAGCTCAGGTTGCTGAGCACAGTGGTCACATGATTGTAAGGATGCTGGTCAGTTTCTGCACGTGTACATTGGGATATGCAGCACATAATCTTTCAGCCTCCCACACTGATATGCTAGAGCCATCATGCTAGCTGGGAGTTTTGAGACTCCTTCATGAGAGTGGTTGTCCAAATGTCATGAATAATGAAGACTTCTGCAAATGGGGCAGCATTCTAAAGATGACCTCAGCCTTAGTCAAAATCTTAAAGCAGGGGTGCGGAACTTCAATTTGTTGGGGGGCAAATACGGCCCATGGTTAGTTTTTATTTGGCCCCTTCCCAGTTTCTGGATCTGCCCCCTGGATCCAGTTATTATCCCAAGCACTGAAAGACTGATTCAGTGTAAAGGAGCAAAGATGTGGGCATGCACACAAAGATGGGAGACAGATCAATGGCACAAATCCATAATCTGGACTTTCCTCTTCCTGAGCGCACCCTTTAAGCACTCCCTCCCCCAACTTCTGTGAAGCCCTTGGAACCTGTATTCATTTTCAGAGTGGTCCCTGAGAGGGAAAAGTTCCCCCACCTCTGCTGTGGAAGGTGGGAAGGGCATTGTGAGAGGGGACTAGTCAGGAATGAAAGGTTGGGGAGGTTGAAAGTGGTTTCTGTATTAGGGGTTGGGGTCAGCGTTTGCAGAAGTCAGTCCCTTAAGAAAAGTCTGGTTCTTTCCCCATGCTAGAAGCATTTCCCCCCATGTTACAACTGTTTTTGTGAGAGAATGATAACAGAAGGTTTTAATGGTTGGTACATGAATTCATGAGAGTTGCTTAGGGGAGAGACTGAAAAAAAGTTGGGATTTTCTAGGGGAGGCTCTCTCAGGCAGACGTTACTCTTCATAACCTTTATTATCACCTCATGAGTCACCATGGTAACATGGCTGTTTCTTTGAAGCCAGAGCATGACGTGGAAAATAATAATGAAAAATGTTGTCTTGGATGAATACAGTGCTGGTGAGAATCATAGTGAACTGAATAACTGCCATGCTGAACCCTAGAGGTATGGCTAGGAAACTAATGGTGAGGGAGAGAAGTTTTCCTTGTTTGATCTTATTTTTCTTCCCAAATGGCACACACTTCCCAAGTGAATCAAACTGTATTCGTCACCTTTGTGGTTGGTCAGAGTACCTTACTAATGCCAGAAAAGCCAGTTTTGTGGTTGAATAACATTGCAATTAGTGGCCTTGTAATAATAGGCAGCATCACAATTAGTGGTTTACAGGTGACCGGTAATTGTCAATGGGTGTGTCTGTGTCACAAGAGTGGGGGCTGGGCAGGGGTTTTATAGGGTTTCTGAAAATCTGGGGGGCACATGCCCCTTCATGAGTTGTCTATATTAATTATCCTGATGGTCTCCACTTATTTCCTGTTTGATCTCCTTAAGAGAAAGGAAGGCAACAAGGCTTATTTTTTCCAGGCCCTCTCCTGTATAATATATTGTACTAGTACAAAGTTCTTGATGCATTCCACATGAGAAGTATGTACATAGGAAACTACAATCTCTCTTCTTATGACCCCTTGCAGTCTCATTCACTTTACAGAAAGTGCGGTTCTCATTACATAAAACTACATTATATTTAAATTCTACAGTAATACTTTCTGTTATCTGCCAAACAGTGTATTTTATGTCTCTGGGAAGTAAAAGAGACCTAGAACTTTTATTGCTAACACAAACTATTTTTAATTGAAAAAGAAGAGGTGTGTTTTAGCCCCAAACTATAAGAGTTCAAACTCAGAGAAAAGAAATAACTGATCAAAATCTGAAAGCAACCCCTAAACATTGGTGATTTTGTTTAAAGCAAGCTAAAGATCAGAAAACACATAAACACAGAAAGCAAAACCTGAATTAATAACCTGTAATAATAATAATCTTTATTTTTATATAGTACCCCCCTGCCATGGAACTTGGAGCACTTTACATATAATTAACACAACTTTTTAATCCTTACAGCAACCTTGTGAGGTAGGTTAAGCTGAGAGAATATTGTGACTGGCCCAAGGTCACCCAGTGAGTTTCTGGCTAAGGCAAGACTAGAAGTCTCTTTCAACATTTCCTACTGTCCCCCCTCCTCTTCCCCTTCTCTACGCCCCTTCCGTGACCTTCAAGCTATTGATCCCCTGGACTTTGCCTCCTCTCTCTCTCCCCTTCTTCCTACAGTCTTCTCTTCCTCCTCCCCTGACTCCGCTGTCTCTGCTCTCAACGCCTCTCTCTCCTCCACACTTGACTCCCATGCCCCTCTCTCTTCCCGCCCTGCCTTCTCCCACAACCCCCGTCCTTGGCTCACCCCTAGTATCCGCCACCTCCGTTCTTGCACTCGTGCTGCTGAACGACTCTGGCGCAAATCCCATTCTCACGCTGACTTCCTTCACTTCAAATTCTGTCTCTCCACCCTTACTTCTGCTATCTCCCTTGCTAGACAACACTACTATGCCTCCCGCATTGAGTCCTGTTCTCGGGACCCTCGCCGCCTGTTCTCTACCTTTGACTCCCTCCTCAAGCCTCCCTGTCCTCCCCCTCCTTCTTCCCTTTCTGCTCAGGATCTTGCCTCCTTCTTCACCTCCAAGATAGACAAGATCCGCCTCGACATCGCTTCCCACTCCTCTCTTCCCACTCCCACCCCTCTCCCTCCTCCCCCTCCTTCTCTCATGTCCTCCTTCTCCCCTGCCTCCCTTAAGGAAATCTCCTCTCTGCTCTCCTCCTCCAACCCTTCCACTTGCCCCCTTGATCCCATTCCTTCCCGCCTCCTCACCTCCATTACTCCCACTGTCGCCCCTTCCTTCCTGCACATCATCAACCTCTCCCTCTCTACTGGCTCTTTCCCTTCTGCCTTCAAACATGCCACAGTCTCTCCTATTCTCAAAAAGTCCACTCTTGACCCCTCTGACCCTTCTAGCTATCGTCCTGTCTCACTCCTTCCTTTTGCTTCCAAGCTGCTTGAACGTGTTGTCTACTCCCGCTGCCTTGACTTCCTATCCTCCAACTCCTCCCTTGACCCCCTCCAATCTGGCTTCCGCCCCCTTCATTCTACTGAAACTGCTCTCGCTAAGATCACCAACGATCTTCTGGTGGCTAAATCTAAACGTCTCTATTCCATTCTTGTCCTCCTTGATCTCTCTGCTGCCTTCGATACTGTTGACCACTCACTCTTGCTGGATTCCCTTCACTCCCTTGGCTTTTGTGGCTCTGTCCATAACTGGTTCTCCTCCTACCTCTCTGACCGCTCCTTTAATGTGTCTCTCTCCAACTCCGCCTCCTCCTCCTTCCCCCTCTCAGTTGGTGTTCCTCAAGGCTCTGTTCTTGGCCCTCTCCTCTTCTCGATCTATACCTCATCCTTAGGCAAACTCATTGCCTCCCATGGCTTCCAATACCACCTCTATGCTGATGACACTCAACTCTATCTCTCTACTCCCTCTCTCTCTCCCTCTGTTCAAGCTCGTCTCATCAACTGTCTCTCTGACATCTCTACCTGGATGTCTCAACGTCAACTCAAACTCAACATGGCTAAAACTGAACTCCTTATCTTCCCCCCTCATCCTTCCTCTCCTTCCTCACTGTCAATAACTATTGATGGAGTCACCATCCTGCCTGTCCCCCAAGCCCGTAGCCTAGGCTTCATCTTTGACTCACCCCTTTCTTTTAAACCCTACATTGACTCTGTTGCTAAATCCTGTCGCTTCTCCCTCCATAACATTGCTAAGATTCGCCCTTTTCTCTCTGTCTCGTCTGCCAAAACTCTTGTTCATGCTCTGGTCATCTCTCGCCTCGATTACTGTAACCTCCTTCTCACTGGCCTTCCCCGGTCTCACCTTTCTCCCCTCATCTCTGTCCAAAACTCTGCTGCCAGGGTCATCTACCTCGCCAGTCGCTTCGACCATGTGCAGCCCCTCCTCTCTTCGCTTCACTGGCTTCCCCTTCCTGAACGAATCCTGCACAAGCTCCTAGTCTTCACCTATAAAGCTCTTCACAACCTTGCTCCCCCCTACCTCTCTGCACTTATCGCCCTCCATACTCCAGCCCGTGCACTTCGCTCCTCCTCTGTCCCTTCTCTCACCCTTCCACGCCTTCCCTGCTCCCCTAAGCGCCTTCGTCCCTTCTCACTTGCTGCCCCCCATGCCTGGAACTCCCTCCCTGTCCACATCCGCCTTGCCCCCTCCCTTCATACCTTCAAATCTCTCCTTAAAACTCACCTCTTTCGCTCTGCTCTGTCTGACTCTTTATCCTGCTGAGCCACTATTCCTATACCTACGATCGGTTTACCCTTATCCTTGCAACATGGACCTGCCTGCTGTCATTCTCATCGTAACCAAGCCAAGTACGTGCACTTGAGACCTCGCATCTTCATGAATGTTAGACCCCTTGTCTCTCCCTCTGTTCCCCTTCCTAAGTCTCTCCCCCAGCTCCTGTCTCTCAGATTGTAAGCCCTAGGGGCAGGGACCCTGTCTATTTTATTACTTTGTAAAGTGCCAGGTACACTGCTTGCGCTATATAAATGTTTGTTAATAATAATAATAATAATAAGTAGGGTGGGGTCACAATGCAAGTCCTGCACACTTTGCCACTACACCACACGAGCTCTCACTATTGCTCTATAGCCTATGATGGGTTACTCTTGGCAATGGAGGGGTTTCTTTTTGGGTGGGGGTTTTTTTTTTTTAGGAGGACATTTTTTCAAAATACATTTTTGGAATCAATTTATGCTGTTTTCATTTTAGTGCCAGCATCAAGCTTTAATGTATGAATTTCTAATGGGAAAGAATAACTTTTAATACCTCCTTTGCAGTGGGCAACCCTCCCATGCACAGTGTGTCAGGTTAATTTGAAACTTGTCTGTTCATTTAAATAAGTCAAACTACTTGTCTACGCTGACCCCTGGACCAAGCTCTGCAACTTTAATTATAGCAGATAATTTTGCTGTAGGGCTTTCTTTTTTTTTTTCAGGCAAAAATCTATAAGGCAGATATGCACTCATAACCTTTGAGCTAAGTGGCATCCACTGTGTTCGCCTTCCCTCCCTGGTTGCCACTTAAACTGCTAGTAATAACAAATCCTTCAGGGCATCAATAGAGTCACTGTGTTGAATAATCACAGGCTATCAGGCAGTAGGCTAAGCTTACAGCAGTAGCAGCTCCATTGCCTGTGACATCACTCCTGAAGCTGAAACCTCACTCTAAGCTCCGTTCATTAGTCAGTCTGTTGATCTGTCTGCTTTTCCAGATCTACAGACCTTCACACACGGGAGCAGGCTGCCTCCAGAAGAGAAAGCCTTCGGAAATCGGAAGCACTCGGAGAGAAAGGGAGAGAGAGAGAGAGAGAAACAGAACAGAAGGGACAAGCTACAATATGAAATTCATCTCTGCTTATTACTTGCTGCCTCTTTTCCCTGTTTTGGTTCTCGGCACCAGGTGAGTACAGGAAGCTATTTGGCTTGGAGTTCTCCTGTTTGGGGCTGGTTACGATCTTTAATATGCAGTCTTCTCCCTTTTAAAATGATGCTTCTTCCAGCTTCTTCCATGCCTGCAAGTTCACAGAGTAGGTTTTCTGTGAGCTAATTTCAGTGCCTCTCTCTCCCGGATACTTTGAGAGATACTGAGTCTTTTCCTCCCCTGGTTACTCCGGCTCATTCATTTCTTTAGCTTTCCCTATGAAAACTGCTTGCTCTGCAATGACCCACAGCTTTTGCCATTGAATAAACCACTATATAACGCCAAACCAATGTATAGTGCAGCAGAAGCAGCAAAGGGGAATGTGCACCAGTTAAAAGCTGAAGAATAGATGTTGATAATATAGGAGGATTTTCCCCTCGTGGAATGGAAATAGGAACCCTGGACCAGTCTTATTGTAGGGGGAGGGAGGAGCTTTGCACCTGAAAATAACCTCCTTTAGGTTCATTGTTGATATTCTGAAACAGAGGGCAAGGCTGTAAATGGCATCGGGGTCACTGGAAAGATGCTTAAAAGTTATTGGGGTCTAGAAATGTCACTCTCTCTCGGTACAACTTAGTCATGGGGGAGAGGGAGACCATCTAAGTCTGTTACAAAGTAGAATAAATCCAGAGCTGAGTTATGCAGTGTTCTCATGGTGTGTGAGTGTACTAAATGTCTTTGTGCATTCACACATGGGGGGGACCGTTGCAAGGAAACAGATTGCTCAGAATGCTGTAGGCATAGCATGTGCAGTAAAACAAAGAAATCAAGAGCACCCACATTGCTCATGGATGGAAAGTTAATATTGTGTACAGAGTAGGTATGCTTTTTGAGTAAAGACTTTTTGAGCTCATGACACTGCTGTTGATGTATGGTTCTGATGTTTATCAACCAGAAAGTGACATTTCCCTGCTGGGTTTTGTTAATAAGTACTCTGCAAACTTCTAACTCCCTGGAGCATGTAATAAAAGTGTGCGTGTGTTGGGGGAAATGCCCATAGACTTATAATTCTCTTGCTGCATCATTTCACTAGTGGTAGTGTTGGGAGAAAAGCATTTTCTATTTAAAGTTGTAAGTATTCACTCCTCAAAACAAAATTGCACACAAAACTAAAATAAGATGGGAGTTCAGCTCTAAGGTGCTTGAACAAAAGTACATGACAGCTGCAGGTGTATGTGAAAGGCACGGGGCCAGAATGCCCAGCGAGAAGTAGTGGGAGCACATATGGTTATTATAAGGTAAGTGAGAAAAAACTGGCTGTCTTCTCCTCTCTCCATCTGTTTAATATGCATGACTTAGACTGTATACTGCTCAATCAGTGTGAACCACTCTGATATTCTTTGGAATATCTTGCAATTCCCTTTTGAGTCTTTGTGTTGTGATTCAGTAATTATCCCTGGACCCCTTTTGATTTAATAAGTAGACTGAAGAAACCTTCACTCTCAGTCAAGTGTGAAACTTCCTGTCAATTCAGATTAATAATTTGACATTATCTTAAATTTGAATATATGATTTTGCTAAACTACATAGGAGTTAAGGGGGGAGAAATGGGAAGGAAACTTCTCCAGTTGCAAGTTTGAATCTTCAATGGGCTTCTCATTCAAGTTTTTTTTATGAGAGAGTCACTGGCTGGCAACTTCTTTGTTTGTTGGTTGGTTGGTTTTTCTTTTAAAAAGAGGTTTTTAAAAAAGGATTATCCCACATTTCCATATTTCATAAAAATCTAATATATGTTAGCAAAGAAAAAGCGACAGACCCTGAGCTACATCCAGAGATCCGGTCCAAAAATATTAGAAAGGATGTCTGTCATCCTAACAAGAAAAGCGCTTTTTGCATAGGAAATGCAGGGACCTGGAGTAAATAGCTCATGTTTAAAACTGCTTCTTTCTTCCCTTTGAAAATGTCAGAGGTATGAATAGGAATCTGAATTCTACATTTGAATGCCTCATGCGACCAGTGTAACTTCCAGGAAGAAACTTCCAAGGGTGTAGACTTGTAAAAGCTTAATGCCTGGGTATATTCCTGTGTGTTCCATTCATGCTGAAAATATATAAATAAAGAGCACACCACAATCAATGTCCCCATCCTTCCATGAGAATCAACACTGGAGCAGAGAGGTTTCAATCCACATTCCTATTTCAGTTTTTCTTGATTTTAATTAATTAATGTTAAGCTTCATTATGCTGCAGCTGCTACTATGCTATTCCTCAAACCTTGCTGAATGTTTCATTCAGCAGAAAATGAAGTGGGGATCCAAGAATGGAAACTTGGAGAGCTAAAGAGGAGAACCTCTGAAATAATGAGGTAGTAGGTTAGAGCACGTTGATTTGGCTTCCTTGATTTTTCAGGCTGCCTAAAGTGGTGAGAAATATCCTGTTGCATGTGAGAGGAGTTTGGAAAATGATGCCAATTCCCTATTTGTAAGGAGCATGCAATACTTTAATTTGCTTCAGCATTCTGCTTGTGGACTTTAATTGTCCTTGCAAGCATATGGTTAATGTGGAGACTGCAGCCCAAACAGAGCAGGTTTGCAAGAACAGTTGCTTTAGCAAAGATGGGAACTTATTATCCTGCTGTGAGAAACTGCTTAGCTCAGGCATAGCAGCGACCACGAGTGGCAATAAGTTTTCTACCATGAGATTTCTTTAGAACCGCTTTCCTGTCAAGTTGTCATGTATGCCTGAGCTATCTCCATTTAATATACGTGCTGGTACTGAAATCAGTGTACAATTACTTGATAACAAATGTAGACAGTTGCCATTTATTCTTCCTTTTCATTTGGTGATGCCATCTTCTTTGTATCATGTTCTTATGTTTTAATGACTACTCTGCAGAGCAGCCTAATTTAAAACAGATTTCCATTGATGATGTAGCAAACTGTACACACGAAGAGTGTTTATGCTGCTACTGGAACTTAGAATGGCTAGAAAGAACAGAAAGAAGTTTCAGCGATAGCCATCATGGGTTTTTTTAAACCGAAGAGTGTAAATTTGTTGTAAGACCTGGCTGTTTCACCAGGCTTTTGGCAGGGGAGATGGGTAGTGGGTGGGGAGTTAGGGTGGGGATGTTTTTATGCTTTTTATGGGCTCTTCCCTATTGGTTTTACTGATATTTTAAATATTTTTTACTTTGTTATTTATTGGACTGTTTTATTGTTGTTTTTATTGTGAGCTGCCCCGAGCTGCCAGAGACAGGAGGGGGCAGCATAGAAATCACAGTATAAATAAAATAAATAAATGTACAAGCCAGCTTCCAAGTTGAAACTGTTGATTTAGGATCTGGCAAAAAAATGTGTTTCAGTAATGCATTGGTTTCCAAATAGTTTGGCTGTGTGACCGCATTTTGAGACTTCAATATAATTCAATCCAGTGACAAAGATATGTAAACTATATCAAATAAATACCAACCAGGGCCGATACGTTATCTGCATAAGGCATGGCCCCAGTTCGGTGTCCCAAACCATAGTTTGGGAACCCGTGCTGTAAGGAAAAAAATCAGCTGGAACAAGCCAATGTTGATACCTTTCATTTAGTGTTGGTGTTTTTTCCATGTAAAAACAATTGATTGTTTTTTCCACATGTAATTGTTTCTACCCCTCCCCCCAATTTAAAATAGCAGTGACTTCAAAGCTGTGTTTATTGCAATGGGAGTACCAGAGGTTATGGCAGTCTCGTCTGGTCCAGTTTTGTGGAATCAGTTTCAGTGGGTGTCGCCCACCGATGCAGAGGATGTTTTTGGGGCTGTCACAGCCACCTCTTTGAACTGGATATATGCCCATCCTGGCTGGTTAAGACCAGTCAGGAGATGCTGGGGCGGTTGCTGGTGGGGCTGATCAATGCCTCCCTGCAGGAGGGCAGGATGCCAAGCTGCCTCAAAGAAGTGGAAGATCCTTGCCCATCCTGGCTGGTGAAAGCCAGCCAGGAGACGCTACGGCCATTGCTGGCTGGGATGGTTAGTGCCTCCCTTCAGGAGGGCAGGGTGCCTGAATGCCTGAAGGAGGCTGTGGTTAGGCCCCTGCTCAAGGAACCATCTCTTGATGCTGATGCTCCTGCCATTTATCGGCCGGTCTCTAANATTGGTTTTCTAGATCCCTCATAGTGACCCTCTAGATCCAGTGACCGCTGTGACCGGTTTATCGAATACTTTGTAGATAAGATCGCTTGCATCCGCCACAATTTCGGTTCTGCAGTTATTGCAGAGGATCATCTTGGGGATATGGATGCCCCATCCTGTCCTGTTTTGTGGGATCAGTTTCAGATGGTATTGCCTGCTGATGTGGAGTCCTTGTTGGGATCTGTTTGTGCCACCACTTGTGAACAAGATCCTTGCCCATCCTGGCTGGTGAAAGCCAGCCAGGAGACGCTACGGCCATTGCTGGCTGGGGTGGTTAGTGCCTCCCTTCAGGAGGGCAGGGTGCCTGAATGCCTGAAGGAGGCTGTGGTTAGGCCCCTGCTCAAGGAACCATCTCTTGATGCTGATGCTCCTGCCATTTATCGGCCGGTCTCTAACCTTCCCTTTTTAGGGAAGGTTATTGAATGGGCTGTGGCACAGCAGCTCCAAGAACATCTGGACCGCACCGGTTTCCTTGACCCCTTTCAGTCCGGGTTTTGACCTGGGTATGGTACGGAGACTGCATTGGTGGCCTTGTTTGATCATCTCCGTCTGGCATTGGACCAGGGTCATCAGACCTTACTGGTCCTGCTAAACCTTTCGGCTGCGTTCGACACAGTCGATTATGAGGTGTTGGTGACTCGCCTGTGGAACTGTGCCGGAATTGGCGGGACGGTCTTGGACTGGTTTCGTTCATTCCTCGCTGGGAGAACTCACCAGGTGGTCTTGGGGGAGTGTATATTTTCCCCCTCCCGGGACCTCACATGTGGAGTCCCACAGGGTGCCATTCTGTCCCCCCTCTTGTTTAACATCTACATGCAACATTAGGGGAGATCGTGAGAGGGTTCCAGGGCATGCAGTGTCATCAGTATGCTGATGACACTCAGCTCTACCTCTCTTTTTCCATCAACCCAGGCCATGCAGTCTCTTTATTTTTCCAGTGCTTGTCAGCTGTGGGGGCTTCGATGAGGTTGAGCCATCTGCAGCTGAATCCTGACAAGACGTAGGTGGTGATGGTGGGTTAGGACTTGGGGGTCTAGGAGTCGCTGAATCTCCTCTTGTGTGGGGGGGGAGGTTCACCCTCCCATGGCCTTGCAGGTATGGAGTCTGGGTGTGCTCCTCGATTCACGGCTCAGCCTGGAATCTCAGGTTGTTGCTGTGGCGGGGAGTGCGTTTTGGCAGTTACATCTTGTCCGGCGGCTTCGGCCGTATCCCTCAGACTCTGGCCTCACCACTGTCATCCGTGCCTTCATCACCTCGAGGCTGGATTATTGCAACGTGCTCTACGTGGGGCTGCCCGAGAAGCTGGCCTGGAGACTGCAGCTGGTGCAGAATGCCATGGCCCGTCTCCTTACCGGGGCGGTTCACAGGGAGCACATGACACCTGTGCTCCGGGCTCTGCACTGGCTGCCTATAAAGCACCGGGCTAGGTTCTAGGTGTTGGTTTTGACCTTCAAAACCCTTCACGGCCTGGGCCCTGCCTATCTGTGGAATCGCCTCACTCCCCATGTGTTCGTGCGACCCCTAAGATCGTCCGTGGGGGCCTTTTTGGAGGTTCCCCGTGTGAGACGACTGGCCACTGATGTGAGATCTTTTTCTGTGGCTGCCCCCATGCTGTGGAATTCGCTCCCGGAGGAGGCTCAGTTGGCCCCCACCCTACTGTCATTTTGACATTTGTGTAAGACCTCACATACAGCACGTTGCAGTAATCGGTGCTGAGGTGATAAAAGCATGGATGATGGTGGCCAGGTCAGAGAGTCTGAGATATATGGCCAAAGTCACCTCACCAGATGTAATTGGCAAAATGCGCTTCTCGCCACAGTCTCCACCTGGAGCACCCCAAGTATGTCAGCTGCAGAAACAAAGTACTCTAGTACCCCTCAGCCCCTGCTAGGCCCCCACCCTCTTAAGCACCCACCCCTGAGCCCCTGCTGGGCCCACAACCCCATTCCCTGGCCCCCACTGTGGGGACCAGGGAAGGGGAGCAGGGTCCTAGCGCTGACCTCCGGCCCCCTTCCCTGCACTTGACCAAGGATTTTCCACATTCCGAAGTTTCAGGGGCCATCCTTCAAAACTTTTGAACTCGGAAAATCAAGTCGAGTATGTCAGTCCTCTGTGTTTTTCAAGGAAAACCCGAGGACTGAGTTTCAGCACTAAAAAAATACGTTTTTTCCATGTTTGTGAATCAAACTGGAGTATTTGTCAGAGCTGTCTCAGAGGTGTTATGTTTTTGCCCAGGCTAGTCCCTCAAAGAGGAAACAGTTTGCAGCCTGGCTTTCTTCATGTTTTTGTTGTTGTTGTTGTTGCTGTTGTGTGGTTTTTTTTTCTTTTTCTTTTAAAAAAAAAAAGTATTTGCAGTCCAATCACAAAGGTAACTGCCCTACAGGCCAGGCTAAACGAAAACAAGAAATGCTACCCCTTTCTGGGGTACTTGCTGCCAACATTAAACTCTGATCTGCCTTACTGCCGGGAGGTAAGGTCAGTGGTGACCCCCTCTTTTTCCACAGGAAAGGCGAACATCACTTTTTATTCCTTCTCCTGCATCAGCCTGACAGCTCACGTCCCTGCCCTGCCCTGAACAGTTGTTCTATTAGCTAAACACAAGTAAGAGGCACCTGTTACAGGGGTTGCTGAGCTCAGTTAAGGGGCCAGTATCTTCACTCCAGTATGGTACAGTTTCCTTTTTTAATTCTTATTTTATTTTATTTTTTATTACGGCACTGGCTCTCGCCATAGCCCAACAAACATATATACAAAAGGTAAAACAAATATACAAAAGTAATATACAATAATATTGCTCACTATAATTCATCAGGTTTGCATTCTTAAGAACCTGGAGGAGAATGTTGATTAACTGGTTGGCTAGAATTGACTTTGTTTTGACGTTACTCAGTTGAAGCAAGTGCAAGTGGTCACTGTTTATGAAGCAGAGAATACTGAATTCCTGAACTGGCTCATGCAAACTTCATGTGAACATTTGAAAAAGAGAGGCATAAATTTGAATTTGCACTTTTGTGTACTTTGTCAGATTTGAAGTTTATGATCATTATTCATTTCAGCTGCACTTTCCCCCAGCACACAATGCCTAGTTATAAAGAAGCCTGATGTGAATCCTAGGTTTCTCTTGTTTCTCCTAAGCACAAAATCCATCTGAGCCCGAAGCCCCCAGTGTAATTTGACTGAAATAAGATCTTTTGCTCACTAACAGACACATAAACCCCACAAAATGCACTTTAACAACAACAATAATGTTGCTAATACAGAATCTCATTAAAAGGATGTCCAAATAACAGGGCAGTAAAAGAAAAGACTCATATTAGTTTAATAGCAGGGGAATGGATGATGGTAGTGTTTTGTTTTTTTATAGCACAGTTCCACAGCGGTCTTAAATTGCTGTTACAAAGCACTTAGCCATTCACTTCACAGGAACAAATGTCACAATGGTTGTGGTGATTTTTGTTTCCCAGGAATTATGGTACTCTTCTGGTACATGCCTGGTAAGACTACCCTTTCAGTTGCGGCAGGACAGGTTTGCTAATGCCTGTTAGGAGGCAGCCAACAGGGAGGGGTGTGTGGGCAGCACCAGAGGAAAGCGGAGTGGGCAGCTGTTTTCATTGTCTCCCACCAGCTTTATGGTTGTGGGAACAGCACTCTAGCAAACTTCAAGAGCTCCTAGTGAGCATTTAAGCTTCACTCAGTAAACTAGTGGCTGGTGGGGTTGGAAAGCTGTGAGCAGAATTCCTCCCACCCATCCCCTCAAACAGGGAACTGCAAGCTGTAGTCAGTTGCCTGATTGGGAATGGTGAAGTTATTTTTCTCCTGAGATAAAATTGGCACAAACAGCTGAAGTTTTTTTCACCTTTCCCACAGTGCTGCCACCTGTCAAATTGCTAACTGAGCTCTCAAAACTATGTTTTAGCTTGGGGTTGGTTTTGAATGTTTTTTAAAAATATCTTTGTAACAAGCTGGATGAGGATCTTTGTAGCAACCCAGTGGTAGGGAACACGGTTTAGAAGTTCGGAGTTCGAACTGAACTCGACCAGTTCGGGCGACCAAACCGAACTTCCGAACCGAACTCGATTTTCGAACCAAACCGAATTTCCTAACTCGGCTCTGTTCACCCATCTCTAAAAGATAATATTCCATTTAGTTCAATGGGGTTTGAATTTCCAAACTTTGTTCGGAAGTTCGGACCGAACTCGAATAGTTTGGTCGACCAAACTGAATTTCCAAACTGAACCGAATTTCCGAACTCCGTTCTGTTCGCCCATCCCTACCCAGTGGCACTAAGTCTAATCCACAGTGTATCTTTCAGGCATCACTTTATGAGGTGAAGGAAAATGTGGCCAGCCTAGATGGTTAGGGTGGCTGCTGGCCTTTCCATCATCCACTCAGAGGATGGGAGCAGTGCTGTTCTCACAACTAAAGTGGCCCACCAGTGCTTTCTTGGTGTTTGGCAGCTGTGAGGGATTGGATGAGGGCAAGTCAATTGAACCTGAATCCCAACAAGACGGAGGTGATAGTGGTGGGCAGGGTCAGTGATCTGGGGCTTGGGGTGACTCCTATAGATGTGGTTCACCCTCCCCCTGGTTATGCAGATTCGGAGCTTGGGGGTGCTCCTGGATCCACAACTGCACTTGGATAGTCAGGTGGCAGCTGTGGCTGGGGGCATCTGTCACCAGTTGCATTTGGTGGGGAGGTTCTGGCCTCGTATTTCTAATTCTGATCTTACCACCATCATCCATGCCTTCATCACCTCGAGACTAGATTACTGTAATGCCCTCTATGTGGGGTTACCCATGGTGACGGTCCGGAGGCTGCAGCTAGCGCAGAATGTGGCAGCCTGTCTCCTGACGGACACGGGCTGATATGAACATACTACTCTGATTCTTTGCGCGATTAATTGGCTGCCAATAGTCTTCTGGGCCCGATTCAAGGTGCTGGTGTTAATCTTGTAAAGCCTTAAACAGACTAGGCCCCACTTATCTGAGGGATCATCTCATCCCCCGAGCCTTGGGTAGGCCTCTGTGTTCAGCTGGAGACACCCTCCTGAAGGTCCTATGTTGTAGATGGATGGCACCATGAGGAGGGTGTTCTTGGTGGCTGCTCCATTACTGTGGAACTCCCTTCCAGTGGAGATTTGCCTCTGTCCAGTTCTGCTCACCTTCCGGTGGCAGTGTAAGAACTGTTTGTTCCACTAGGTGTTTGGAGGAGGAGACAGGTAGGGTGGGTTGGGATGGGGGTGGGAAGGTTGGGGGAAGGAAAGGGATCTTTTATTGGTTTTTTTTTGTCCCTGTTATTTATTTATTTATTTATTTACCATTTTTCTACCCCGCTTCCTCCTGCTCACAGAGCAGCTCAGGGCGGCTTACAAAATACATAGATAAAAACATAATAAAAACACTCACATAAAAACACAATTAAAACATTAAAATATTAAAAATAAACGAAAAGGTCAGAACTGCCCACCCCACTCTACCCGTCTCCCTCTCCAAAGGTCCGGCGGAACAGCCAGGTCTTACCCTGTCTTTGGAAAGAGGGGAGGTCCGGGGCCAGGCAGGCCTCCATCAGGAGGGAGTTTCACAGCCAGGGAGCAGCCACTGAGAACGCTGTCCCCATCATCACCCCCCGGGCAACCTGAGGGACTTTGAGTCGGGCGTCCCCGGCCAACCGCAGGGGTCGCAGTGCAAGCCGGGGCCTGAGATGGGCCCACAGGTAAGCCAGGCCCAGGCCATTTAGGACTTTATAGGTCATTACCAGCACCTTGAATTGGGCCCAGAAGATAATAGGCAGCCAGTGCAGAGATCGGAGCACCAGTGTAATGTGCTCGCAGAGTCCTGTCCCCGTTAAGAGATGGGCTGCTGCATTCTGCACCAGCTGCAACCTCTGGACCGTCCCCAAGGGCAGCCCCATGTAGAGTGTGTTGCAGTAGTCTAGTCTAGACGTAATAAAGGCATGGATGATGGTGGCCAGATTCAAGTCTGAAACATACGGCCGCAGTCGTCGTACCAGATGTAACTGGCAAAATTCTCCCCTCACCACAGCCTCCACCTGAAGATCCAGGTGGAGCTGTGAGTCGAGGAGCACACCCAGACTACAGACCCACGTGGCCAAAGGGGGGCAGACCCCATCGATGATGGGGGACACACACACCCCAGCCCTACCCACCCACATCACCTCCATCTTATCAGGATTCAACTTCAGATGGCTCACCCTCATCCAGTCCCCCACAGGTGCCAAGCACTGGGTAAGCACCAAGGCTTCTGTGTCTGGGTCTGTCAAAAAAGAGAGGTAAAGTTGTGTGTCATCGGCGTACCGATGGCAATGCACATCAGCAATGCACATCTCATGACCTCACCCAAAGGCTGCATATACACGTTGAACAGGAAGGGGGCGGGGGGAGACAGAATAGAACCCTGCAGGACTCCACACGTGTGGTCCCGGGGAGATGACGTACATTCCCCAAGAACCACATGCTGAGTTCTCCCTGTCGGGAATGAGCGAAACCATTCAAGAACAATTCCGCCCACTTCGGCCCGATCCCATAGCCGAACCATCAACATTTCATGATCAACGGTATCAAATGCAGCTGACAGATGTAACAGAATTAAAATATAAGATCTGCCTCGGTCTAATTCATGGTGCAGATCATCAACCAAAGCCACAAGTGCAGTCTCCATGGCAAACCCAGGGCAAAAACCAGACTGCGAGGGATCAAGAAAACGAACCCATTCTAGATGCCCCTGAAGCTGCCGAGCCATCCGTTCAATAACCTTCCCTAAAAAGGGATGGTTAGAGACTGACCAATAGCTGGCTGGGGAGTCAATGTCATTAGATGGTTTCTTGAGCAGGGGCTGTACCACCGCCTCCTTTAGGTGGCTCGGCGCCCTGCCCTCCCTAAGGGAGGCATTGATAACCCCATCCAGCAACAGCCCTAATGTCTCCCGGCAGGCCTTGACCAGCCAGGATGGGCACGGATCTAATTCACAACAGGTGGTCCTTATAGCCCCAAGGACATTCGCTGCATCAGTGGGCGACACCCACTGAAATTGACCCCATGAAATTGGAGAAGGTGAACCTGAGGGGATGGAGTACCCGCCTACTGCTATAAGTCAGCATCGAAGTCGCAGTGAATCTGAGTGACTTAGTTCTAAGCTGCCCCAAATTGCCCGAGGCGATTAAATTTATTGTAATTAAATTATAAAGTATTAAATACTTATATAAATATAAAGAAATAGATAAATAACTGACTTCTTGTCCTGGGAGAATTCTGAAGACCTGGGCATCTGGCACAGGTCTGCTCAGGTGGCAATAGCAGAGTGCATCTCCTGTTGCTCTAGGATCTGTGAATAACAGAAACTGCTATTATGCTACCCATTAGCTGACTGTCATTTATATTCCCTGATTATAATTCATTTCACACTCATTTTTTGCCATCGCCAAGCATTATATTTTCTCTGGCTTGTAAAAACTTTCTGGATGCTGTTGCACGCTTCATAAACTGTGTGAATGAGGGCTTGAAAGTAGTTTGGAGGGGTTTTGGCATCTGGCTCTTATGGTGGTTCTGCTTTTGCAGATTTATGCTCCTCCATGAATTACAAACCATACATGCAGTTTTTTAAAAAAAAGAAAAAAGTGTATCAGTCCCATCGCACCCTTGATTCCAGTTTAATTTAATTTTAATTGTTTGTTTGTTTATTTTGACCTATAACCCATTCTAACCTAAAGAGTTAGGGTGAATAATAACAGGTCAAACAAATAAAATATATATAAAAACAATCACATACACACTTATTCCTTCATGCTAAATGCTTGACCAAATAGAAAAGTCTTAATCTGGAAAAAACTGAGCCTCTGGCTTTGATGAACCACCAGAGTAACATAGTTATATGTAGGTAGAGCACATTACAGTTGTCTAGCATCAAGGTCACAAACGCATGGATGACAGTGACCAGGTCCTAAGAACATAGGATGGATCTGCAAGCCATTGGACTGCCCCCATTGGCTAGTACGCAGATTCCTTTGCTAATCTGCAATCTAGTTGCAGATTGGTCAAAGCCAGGGAAACAACATAGAACAACATTCTGATTGGACTTGGAGATACTGGAGTGGAGGTTAAGGGGCACTGGGGGAGAGGTTAAAGGGCGGGCTAGTCACACAGTGATGATTGGCTCAGAAATGCATAAACTTGGAAGGAAAACAGTACCCTCAGCAATACGGTAAGCGGTAAATGATTCTGAACAGTTTGCAGTAAATGGTAAGCAGAAAGTCAGTAAATTGGGATGGATCTCACAGCATTGGAAGAACTGAGAAATCGCATTGGTATCAGGAAATGGTCATAAAATTGATCCAGGTTCGCGATATGGAAAAATTCTTGTGAGCAGCAATTTTAGCTGCTCCTTTGAGCCCTAGTCCTGATCCACAGCTTGAAAGCCTCTATTCTATGGGGTTAGACTGAAATTGGTCTTACACTGAACTTGAAACTATGTTTCACTGTAGTATTTATTATATGCATTCTATGTTGGCCAGTATTTTATATGCCTTTCTTTGTCTCCCAGGCTTTTAAAACAAGCATCTTGTGTCACTTCCCCCCTTGTACTGGTGGAACTAATTTCCAGTTGAAAGAAGTACACAGGAATGAACATTTTTTAAAAAAATGTGTTGTCTTCCCCTTCTTTAAAGTTAAGTTAGGAAATATACACTCAAGTTCCTACATCTCTTGAGTCTGTCAAAATGTACTGGAAACCTCAGGAGATTGGGCTTTTTCATACAATTTTCTATTTAGCCTGAAGCACATTTGAAAACCGCTTCTTGTGTGTTATTTTGGCACATTTGTATTTTCAAGTTTTGGCAGAGATCATAAATGAGAATCTGAAAATAAATGCTATCAGTGGAAGTTTTTCATCTTTAAAAGAGATTGGTTTTAGTTTTGGTTGAAGTGATAGCTGATTTGTTTGTATATATAAAAAATGTATCAGTTCTAAATTGATTATGATGTGCCCCAGGATTCTGACATAAGGGATGTGAGACTGTGATTGTTTGTGATGAATTGTATAGCCCTGCACTGTAGCCAAGAGGAATTACAATAGAAATAGAAACTTTCCACTTTTGAATTTTGAATGCATTGGGTGTTGCACGCAGACTGTCTCAGAGTTCTAAGACTACCTGTCTTGTTTTGTTCGTGTCTTAGCACTTTTAGTTATTGATACATCATGTTGTTTTTTTGAGTCTCCAAAGACAATAGGTATTTTCAAATGAGATGGTTCCTCGAGCTGTCATGCTTTGATCCTGCCCATGGTGAGAGAGCACTCACTATGGGCAGGATCAAGCCCCACCACCGAACAAACATGCCAGCAGCCAGGACTGGGGAGTAGGTGGGGACAGGGCGGAGGGACGTGCAGACGTAATCCACATGGCCCCACTCCCTGAGCTCCTCAGCACGGCCTGGCCCTCTCCCTGACGGGTGGGTGTGGCGGCCTATGAGGCTGCCACGCCTGCACAGAAAAGCTCAGGCCATCATCTGGAGTTACGTAGAGCAGGCCATCAGACATGATGACCCACTCTACCATGGTCCAGGATTGCCTTTCCTGGACCGTGGTAGGGCTAGCTCCAGATTGTGTACTGGCAGGGAGCCTAGTGCACAATCTGGAGTTACTCTGCCACAGTCTGGGGTAAACTCTGCTTTTGCCCTTGGCAAACATATTGTGGACAGGAGCAGATGTGACACCACCATGGGTGGCCACACTAGAGTAAGCATGGCCACCCATGGTTGCGTCACTTCTGAAAATACCCTAAATTTCTTACTGAGCATTTCATGATATTCTGTGTTAATACTATTTATTTTTATGTTTAACTAATATCCTTACTCAGATGTTGTTCCTTATAGTATAGCACTAAACGGGAGGAGAAGGCAAGTATTTTTATTCTACTGTACAACTTTGCTATGTTATGATATGTTTTCTCAGTTGGTATTTAGTTGTCTTGCAAGGATCAAGTTCACAAATACTCCCTATTATCAAGGCTTGTAGGCAAAGAGTAGTGGTGTCAATGCATCTCTACTCTTTCTAACCTTCTGTAGTCTGTAATATACTGTTCAAGATTGGTGGCAGAGAGCACGTGTGTAACTGGTTGCCTCTTAGAGTGGGTGAGTGTCTGCTGTATCAGCTCAGTTACTCTCTCTATCACTGCACAAATAACATGGTTGCTGAATACTGTCACAAAACAGGCTCTTTACAATGTGTCATACTTATTTACAGTATCTTTGTAGGGTGTCTGAACACACAACAACCCCCCACTTCTCTCATACAGTTTTCATCCAAGAGGTCCCTTGCTGCTTCAAGTCTTGGGGATAAACACTCTCCTCTTGAGCTGCCTCTGGCACTCACCAGACCTCCTGTGGACCTTCCCAGCCTCTCCTTCTCAAGATTTCCTTTTCCTTTACAGCTTTAATTGGTCCTAATTGTGTGGTTAGGCAGGCCCTAGCCCATGTCCTGTCTACCCAGGATCTAAACCTGTCAAGATGTATCCTTGGCCAGCACTAGAGCTGAAGCAAACATGCACTATCTAACCTGAAACTGATGAAGCAGATAATAACCGCTATTGGTTGGTGTCTCAACAGATACCTGTTTTGGGTATTTCAGTTTGGTTATCTTGGTATTTTGATGACATTGCTTCAGTTATTTCGGTTACTAGGTTTTGGTGCTATTTGTTCCATTGGCCGCAATCCCAACCCCCCTGCATGCTGGATCTGCGTGGGATCCGTGTAGCCCAATGTCCACACAATGGACTTGCGCACAAGTTGTGTGCATGTGCGGCTTGCATGGAGCATGGGATTGGCCCCACTGTGCATATGCAACAGCCAAAATGAAGTAACTAAAATACTGAAATAACCCAAATGAAATAATGAAATAATCAAAGTAAGTAGAGTAATAGAAACTGAATACCCAAATAAATGGAAACGTGAGTTCCCATTTTGGTTGTGGATATTATTTTTAGATATTTGGATAGCTATCTGAAAATGCAAATACTATCTCTGAATACATTTTAGCTCTAGACAGAACCATGCTAGACTCCTCTTAAGGGTATCCAAGAAGGAAAACTCCTTCTTTGAATTTACAAAAAATACCTGTCACTCCTGCTGTTGTGATTTTTGGGCTTCTCAGCAGGGTCCCACTTCCACATGCAGAAAATTCATTCTGTGGGCGGTGGTTCCCTATAAATTTCTATTGCCACAGGTCTTCAAAATGTGATATTCAGTTCAGTTGTTCCATTTAACTCTTCAGACAGTAGTGATTGCCACATGAATACATTAAGTACAGGGACATAAATCAGGTGCATTCAGTGGATCCCTTGACACATGTGCCTTTCAAATTATTTGAGGTGATTTCAATCTTGTTGCTTTTCTCTAACATTCTTATTCCCAGCATACACCATACCATAGCCCCTACCTTTTCGGGTATAAAATTAATAATGTTTCCATTTAGCTCTTCAGCGTGGAGTAATAATCTCTAGTTTCGGCCATTCATTTGTTCCTTCAACAGTCCTAGTCGTAGTTGATTTAACAGAAGTAAAATTGGAAGGCATTCCATTGAAAAAGGAAGAAAAATCTAGGCTTATTATTTTGAAATATCTCTGTGTTATATTTGAATGAGGAGGAGTGGATTTAAGTATTAGAATCCTTACAAACTAGATGTTATTAACAGCACTTGCAATTTTAAGGAATATTAATAACATGTCTGGTCCCAATTAGAGCTGAAACGGGTAACTGATTTGGTGTCCATGGGTAATAACTGTGTTTGGGTATCCGAATCGGTGTCCAAATACCAGTCAAATGCTGTCAATCAGTATACTGAAATTACCCGAAACATCCCAAAATCTTGAATGAATCTGGGACAAAATCAGGACATAATCGGCATGTCAGTATACTGATTGTCAATATTTCAGTATACTGGTTGTTGGTATATCTGTATTTCAGGTACCTGATCAAAAAATGCTTTGGGTACTGAAAAGTACCTGAAATATTCAGTTCGATTTGGATACTGGAAAGGCCAGGGGTATTTTTTGGTACTCATTTCAGTTCTAGTCCCAAAGGCATTCTTTCCTTCTTCTACTTAAGAAAGGTGTTACTGTTGTCCCTACAACTTGTGTAATTTGCTCTTGAAAGCACAGCCTGAGAGAGTGCCATATATTATTATTTATCTATGTATGATAAGATGGAGCAGCAGCATAGGGTGTTAAGAGAGGCTACGTTTATCAGCTTTGGCCCACTGTGTCCCAGGACCCACTGGCACGTGTGTTTACACACTGCCAGATATGGACACACTTCTGCCCCAGGGCGAGTAGGCAGCTGGCCTGAGATACATCCTCAGGAAAATCCTCAAGGTGACTCTCAGGCCAAGGGCTGCCTGCCTAGGCCAACACGGGCCAAGCTGGGCCTGCACACGTGTTTTCGGTCCCACATAGCCCCACCATGGGGTGGGGACCGCAGTCACTGCACACCATGACTGTCTGTCATGGTGGGGGGCAGGGTTCTCGCAGTGGGGTACGGTAGAGCTGGCTGGCCAGTCATGTGTCTCTTGCATTTCTTCCCACCCCCAGTCATGCAGGCAGTGAGACAGCTCTCCTGGGCTGAGGAGCCACCCTGCCACCTGCATGTTTGTCTCTACTCATAGACAGCAACACTAGCAAAAAAAAATCTCTATGCCAGTGCATATTATTTATTAATTTGACCAGCTATCAATCAATCAACTATAGTGGTATTTAAGTGCCTTCTATTCTGAATCAGCAGGACATGGTTTTGGAGTGTGGTGAACCATTGCTGGAATTATTGTGACTGCATCCCTTCAATGGCTCTTATGGTTCTTTTAAATATTGGATTCTGTGATGGAAGAAAGCAAAGAATTATTTTGTCACCATTGCTACTAGGAGATGTAGCAATTGTTTTTGACAGGACTGCAGCAGCTGATAGTAGCAACAGCTGAGGCTACTTTCCAGGTATTTCAGATGGCAGGTACTTCATTGACATGGGCCAGAGGAATGACAGGAGTGCTGCGATCTTTATCTCAAAATTGCCCTCTGAACCATAAGATCCTGTACAGCTTATGACACTTGGAGCAGAGAAATAAGATGTGGACACCATGCGTAACTCCCCCCCGTGGTATCTTCTTTCAGGTCGTGCTTCCTAAAGTTTGAGCGATTTTGTATCTGATGCTTGTTAACAGACTAGCCTGTGGCAGTGGGCAAAAAAAAAAAAAGAGTGAGATTGTACTGAAATGTAGATGAAGAAGACAATGTGTGAAAAATTTTAAATGACAAGGTTGTGTGAAAAGCAGATGCGCTTGAGGTGGTTTTAGATTGGCTGTTGAGGTAGAGCAGTTTCTTTCTTCTTATATAACAGTGTGCTCATATTGCAATTGGAGAGGCCCTTCAAAATCATGAAAAAATTATGCCATTTCGCTAACGTTTCAGCAAGATGAGGCTAATCCCATTTCTGAGGTGAAATCTGATTAGGTTCTAATTAGACCTGGAACTTGTTGCTGTTGTTTATATAGTGCAAGAAGTGTACCTGGCACTGTACAATCAATAGTTATAGATAGGTCCCTACCCCAGGAGGCTTACAGTCTAAGACCATTTTTACACGTGTACGCGGTGTGGTGTGGCGCCGTAAAATCATGCGCCATGGCAAAAATCCCGCAGGCGGAGTTTAGACGTGATGTCACACACATGATTAGCCATTTGCGCATGCTTTAGCGTTGCAGACTAAATACCTCAATAATCAGGTATTTAGTCAGCGATGCTAAACCATTCATGAGCGACTAATCATGCGCGTGACGTCATGTCTAACCCCCACCAGTGGAATTTTTGATGTGGTGCATGATTTTACAGTGCAGCACCACACCGCGCACATGTAAAAGCGGTCTAAGAGAGACAAGGGAGAGGCAAACATCAGGAGAGACCAGGATACATCCATGAGTTTGAGAAGATGCAGGTTCATGTGCTTAGCTTAGTTACATTAATTTCTCTTTATGTGAAGCATTTCATTTGCAACACTAATTTTGGTTTGGTTTTACATTGTTTCCCTACTTTGTTCAATCGCTTACGTTTTTGTAACTTTGTTATTTCTGTATCCTGTCATTTCATTCACCTCAGTCTGTTTTGGCATTTTGTGTCTTTGGCAGTACTGTTGAATAGATTTTAGAATTTTTTAAATGTGAATTTAAATTTGATTGGTCTGTGTGACATAATGTATTAGAAAAGTTATGAAACAGCAAAATATTGAAGTAAAAATCAGTGAAGTTGGTTTTGGTTTAGCTTGCTTTCAAAGAGGGAAGGGGGACCCGATGTCATAGTAAACAATACACAAAAAAGAAAAAAAAATATCATTTCTTCAGATCTGAAAATAAATTATTCAAAGAAACATCCTATTTATAAATATTTGATCCCATCTGTGATGTTTGGTAATACTTGAGCTGTTCTGTTGAGTGCCACACTAGTTTGTGCACAGATCCATGAGGAAATGTAAATGGCTTTAGAAATATACTAGATAGATGGAAATGCAAGGAATGTTTTAAAGTCTTTGAGGCATGGATATTTTTTAGCAAAAGAAAACTTCTTTAGCATTAGTTCATAAGACAGAATCTAAAAGACCCAACCTATATGAGTCTAGTAGGTGATGCTTAGAATATTTTGACAATAAATAAATCATCTTTCCAGGTAATTTGCAAAATCTGCCTTCGTTCCTACTGCCACTCAATACGTTAATCAGAAATGTGGTATTTTAAATTTATCTCAAATGAAAAAAGAAACCTTTCTTTTGAAATAATCTTCTTCTGTTTCTTGGGTGGTGATGTGGGGGGGGTGGTCTTTGCTGCTGCCTTCCTTGGGAGGAAGGGAGCAAAGGCTGCAGGACCGACCTGGCGTTCCCAGAGGAACCCCCCCATCTCGGTGTGAAAGGAGGGAAAGCCTCTCAAAGCTTTGAAGTCTTTTGTGCCACATAGCCAGTCCTCAGTGTCTCTGGAGACAAGGTACTGGGCTGATGTGCGAGCATCCAACCAATCACCCTATACATATGCAGGTGGCACTGTGAGCTGAAATGGGTCACCAATTTAGGTTCGGGAAGGTATTTGTCAAGAAACTTCACATTGGCCTCTGTGGAAACTGTTTTTCACTTTCCCCACAGTGTTAGCAAGTATTGGGTTTTGCCTGGGCTTTTTGATGGTCAGTCTTGTTGAACTCTGGCCAAAAGTGGTTTGTCTACCAAGAGCCTGCTCTGGCTACCAAGAGCCTCGTCTGGGGTGCACATCTGGTGGGTACCTTTTAGATGGACGGGTCAACCCAAGGGTGACAGAGGCATCCATGAGCACCCCCAGAGCTGCCATCTGTCTGTTTACACCCATTGGACTGAAGAAATCAAAGCTACTCAGATGTTGTACTGGCTATGTCATTCCTTCATGTACTGTAGATCACAGAAACTGGCATACCTTAAACTTGACAGTCTGATAGGCCATACACCTTGGGACAGACTTTAATAAGAATAAAGGCATTGCCAAACTGGAGCAAGCCAATGGCTTTTCTACTTCAGGACTTTCACTCTTGCAAACAAGAGTGGCTAGAATGACATGTGATCTGCCATTGTTCACTGCAGTTATGGGATAACTTGCCCACAGGAAAACAAATTACTTTGGTTAGAAAGAATTTCAAGTAGTTTGTCCTAGTCCTGTGGCAGAGGTTTAAGGTAGAGAGACCAAAGTCTTTAGCTTGAAACTGTATTCTGTGGGGAGCCAGTGCAGGGCACAGAGAATAGGGAGAGTGGGGAAAATGTTTTCAGCAACCAAAATTGCTTAATAAGCCATTTAGCTACGCTTGAAGCTTTATTTAAACTTGGCACTCTTATTGCATTGTGTTGTTTGGATTTTTTTAGTTTGGTGGTTCTTTAGTAATTTCAGATCTTGATTTGAATTTGAATTTTTTTGGATTCAGATTTTTTGCATGCATTTTTTCCCATTGAAGTCAGTGGGAACAAACTGCATTGTTTCTGAATAAAAAAATCAATGTAAATGATCCGAATTGCCTGAAAACGAACATTCAGCACAAGCTCCTTGTCTTTACTATCAAGGCTCTTCATTGTTTTGCTCCTCCCTATCTTTCTGCAATTGTTTCCTGCTTAATTCCCACTCGGGAGCTTCACTCATCATCTTTCACCATGCTCACCTGCCCTTGAGTTTCCTGCTCCTCAAAATATATTTACCAGTTCCTCTCTCATGCTACCCCCTATGCCTGGAACTCCTGCCCTGAACATATTTGCTCCATTCCCTCCATGCCTCCCTCCCTCAAACCTACATTTTCCATCAGGATTTCCATAGCTCCTTCGACCACACACTGCTCACTAATGCTTCCTCTTCTGTCCCCTTCAGGATCCTATCATTCCATCCCCTTCCACCCTTCTCCCCTGTAAATAAACTATAAACTAAGCATGTGCACCAGTTACTTCTTAATTTTGGGAGTGTATCACTTTCTCTCCCTCGTCTTTCCAAGATTGTAAGCCCCCCTTAGGGTAGCAACCTGTCTCTAATTCTTGTACAGCACTAGGTATGTTGCTGGCACTGCATAAATAATAATAATAAGGACTAGTATGCAGTGGCCCATCTTGTTAATCCAAAAACTGACTCGATTAAGGTGCTAAATTATTTAATCCACTCATGTCATTACCTTTTTACTCATGTTTAAGATAAAGGGGATAAAAAGATGGCTATTATCCTTTTGTTGTGAGGGGGAGGGATACTTGTGTGTTGAGGCTGATTCACGTTGACACTTAAATCCAGCAACTATACTGCATGGTTCTTAACTCCCTGAAAAACTATTGAAATTATCTACTACAGTATTTTAACATCGGAATTCCCATAACCTGAAAACAAGGAATGAAGTGAGCTAGGTTTAGTCTTAGCTTTTGTGCTGTACAATTCACATCAGGATAATCCATCACTACCTGGAGGCTCATTGTCAGCTTTCAGAGATGGTGCATATCACTGCTCACATCTAATGCTACCTTAATAGTTAATGTATGATAGATTCACAGCTAGGTTCTTTGCAGCTCTTGCTGTGTGCTACCCGCTAATGAGGAGAGAGAGATTCACAACTATGATTTCTTCCTAATCTGAGCAGGAGAGGAAAAGTTCACTTGGCTACTGTAGTTTCCAACCCAGCTACCATCGCAAAATTCCTAATAAAAGGAGGCTAAAGGTTGTGGAATCAAATGCAATGTGGATCAGCTAAACAGGAAAGTTATATCACCAAGGAAATCATTGCCCACTATTATTACATAGGAAATTATAATATATGTGTATACGATGTGCAAATGACTTGTGCGTATATTTACAGCAGTTGGTTTTATGAAAGCTATTCTGTGAAAAGGCAAAGTGGATTTCAGAGAGAGCCTTTCTCAGATGCCTAAGCCAAAAAAATGTAAATGTACGTCTCATTCTCGATTTGGTAAAATTCCAATGAAATCACCCACTTTTGCACACATGAAAGGTGTGAATTGGATTGCAGAGATATATCCTTGAATTTTTGTTCACTTCCTTCATTGGAACGTTGAAATGGAGAATATTATTTTTAAAAATGTAGGGTGTGCAACTTTAGTCTGGAGAAAACAAGTAGTTCTGTGAAGATAGTACCTGGACTAATAAAGCCTTGCTTCCTAAGGAAGAGAATTCTCAACGTACATTAGTATGATTTTTCGCTCCGCTAGAGCTGAAAATAATTTTTTGAACAAACACAAATTCCTCAAATTTGACCAGTTTGTTTCTGTGAAGCCGAACAGACTTGAAGCTATTCCACTGAAAAATGTTTTTGTTCTCACTTTGACCCTTTGCTCAGTTAGGTACTTGGTACTTTGTTCACTTTAGTCTGTCTTTCATTATTTGGGACTTCATTATCTTAGAAGGGTTTTTTGGTGGAATTTTTTAATGTAAATTTGGATTTGATTGATCCGTCGATGTGATGCAGGTGAAAGTCCCCCTAAGTACTAAATAATGAAATACTGGGAAATTAAATAAATTGATTGGGGGGGTGTGGATTCTGAATACTGAAATAAATAAAATATCAAATACTGAAGCACCATAGTGATTAATTTTGAAATGGTGCTGATAATATTATTCCCTGATTTTTAAAACCATATTAATTTCAGCCTTTGTTTTAGCTTATCTTTTTGCCTTCTATGTGTGCACCAAACCTGAATGAGTTTTTGGGATGAAAAGTTACTAAGAACATGAGCGTGCATGAAGACACCCCCACCCCCTCACCCCCCAACAGATTGCATAAGCCTTTTTTACACAGGAAATCAGGCTAAAAATTCTTGTCTCCAAAATTATTCCATTTGCTTCTTCCTGTCTTACATTTAATTTTTTTTATTGATAGTCATTTAATTGGAAAAGGTCGTATTTAGCATATAATGAAGAAATAGCATAAAATTGTAGTGCTAACACATGACAGACAGAATAAATTAACTGAAATGCCCAAATGAAATTGGTTAGAAGTCATACTTAAGTAATTCTCACACTAAATTTTTAGATTCAGCCGTGGCAATAATGACCCCTATAATTTTATCATGAATGTAGTATAATGAAAAGTGACTTTTTAATATAAAGAAATGGCAAATCCTTTACTCAGTAGCTCTTAGGCTTATGTGTTTTGCTAGCTTTTTCTGATTGCATTTATGATTGAATATTTTTAGTAGTCTCATATGATTCATCTGTAGACGCTGATCTCCATAAGTCATTGCAATCTCTTGGGATTTTTCTGACTGCATGATCCTTAACCCAGAAGTTCTTAAGTTGTGGGATGGAATTCCAACTGGGATCACTATATTTATAAAAGAGGTAACAACCCAATTAATATATTTGCATGTCTTTGTGGTGGTCAGGAGCCACAGAATTATATTTAAGAAACAAAATGGGGTCATGTTTGTAAAAATTTCAGGAACACTGGCTTAGGGAAACCAAGCTCCTTTATATGTCCCTTACTCAGCAGCATCCACTGGTGAATGAGCATCTGGACTAGATTCTTTTGTCAGATATGCAGCATGAATTCCCAGTATACACCTACTTCAGGGAAAAGAAGGCTGAGTTCAAGACCATTTGTGTGCTGACATTCATTTCATATAACATCTAATTATATATTTAAAAAGCATTCATTTGTACTTACCAGATATTTGGATTTGAAATTTTGGTATCATCAGATTTCCCCAAATTAATGGGAATTTTAATTTGACGAGGTAAATTTCCATGTCTTGAGAGCTACTCAAATGTTGAGATTGAAATAATGACTCTAGTGACTACCTCAAAATTTTGATTTCAC
>QEPC01004465.1:404609-423890 GCA_003113815.1 Sphenodon punctatus | reverse complement strand
ACAATACACTGTGCCCCAGCAAAGTGCCTCACCTCCTGACCGCATTGCCACCCGCAGCAGCCACTGCAGCCTAGCCTCTCGCTTTCTCAGGTAGGGGTGCAGTCAAGAGACAGGGAACTTTGCCAGGGGCACCCTCCTCACACACATGCAAGTGAAGCTTTGGTCTGCACATGTGAACCTTTGATTGGGGGTTAGGTTTTCTGGGATCTCTTCCTTCACAGCTCCTTTAACAGGTATAAAGCATAACAAAACTATTGGGGGAACAATAGACACAGGGCAAACCGTGATTTCAACCTTGTCTAAAACTTTTGGAAATCCCGGGACAGGGAGCTCTGATCTTTACTCCCCAGCTGTCCCTTAGGACTGAGGCAGTCAGGGTTATGTAGGCTGGGCTGGGTTGGGCCCACCCCAGTGTGGAGGGTTCTTGGCTTCACTTCATGAGTGCTAGCTTAAACAAGGGGAGTGTTATTCCTTGTCACACGGTTGGACTGAATTGGTTTCCAGCTGAGGTTTCACTTAAGGAACTGCAGAGTAAAGAACAGCAATGTCTTAGAAGAATCACCCATGCTCTTAGGCATCAGAGAGATTTAGCACACAGTACATGGAGTGCCCTTACCTTACCCACGTTCAATTTCAATTGGATCCCTTCTTGCTATTAAGATAAGGAGACAGGATTCTTAACTGTTCTTCTAACCTGGCAAGCAAAATCTTCAGTAAGTAGGATCAGTTGAAATTCCAAACAGACCACTATATCGTACATCTTATCAAAAGGCAGATAAATCTGCAGGAGGTCCAGTCAGTCAGACTATTCTGCCACCATGCCAAGAGATGTGACTACAAATCAGTCCTACTGTGTTCAAATAATGGGTTAAAGCAGGTGTGACATAGACCACCAGATGCTGGCCCAGTATTGACCCAGGGAGTGTTGACTCTGGACAACCTCTGAGGTCACAGCCTGCGCTAAGCAGGCCACCACGTCTGTTCCAGTGCGGCATACCTGCCACAGGCCGCCATGACTGGTTGCCATGGCTGTTCCTCATTTGCCACCATGGCAGTCCATCATGGGGCAGGGTTCTGGGAGTAAGCCATGGGCAGGGCTGGTTGACCACCCGTTTCTGGTGCCCCTGCCCTACTGGGCCATGCGAACAGCAGGGTGGCTCCCTTTCCATGGGCATGTCAGTTCAGTGCCCCGATCCAGGTTCACCCTGCCCAGGATCAGGGAGTCGCCATGCTGGTGGCACGTCTGATTTTACCCAATGTCTTACTTTCGGTTTTTGTAGTAGGTGCCCCCTTTTGTTCGAGAGGCAGTTGTCTCATGTAGTTTCCATGTATTGGATCATTTGTAGGGGAGAGGGTATTCTTCTGCACACCTTCTTTAGCATATTTATTTATATTTATTTATTTATATTAATACATTGCTACCTTGTTTGTTTTAGTGTGATTTATTTTATGCTATATCTGATTTCCATTGTTATAGCAATTGCTGAATACAATAAACTGTAAACTGTAACTATTTATATTAAAATTGTTATGCCACCCCCTCCTGTTTCAGGCATCTCAGGGTGGCTCACAGCATATTAAAAACATTTTAAAACATTAAATCAAACAATAATAATTCAATTAAAAAACAATATAAAACCCCATCCCCCCCTTACCCTAACCCAACCCACCCAACCCATCTCCCTCAGGAAAGGCCTGGTGGAACAGTCAGGTCTTACATTGTCTGCGGAAAGAGTGGAGGCCAACAGCCAAGCAGATCTCCGACAGGAAGGAGTTCCACAGCCACAGTGCAGCCACGGAAAACGTCCTCCTCATAGTGGAAACCCAGCGGATCTCGAGGGGGGCACCCCAGCTGACCGCAGGGGCTGCTCCAGGACCGGAGGACAACCTGGAGTTATTCCTGTAGAATAACCAGAATCAGTACTCCACTCTTCTGGCAAATTCTTCTGACAAGGTGAATACAATAGACACTTCCAGTTACATCAGGAAGAGGACAACATTAGACATAAATCTTTGAAATGAGTCCTTTCTGTTCGTTAGGAGAGAGGGAAATGCAGTCCAATAATATAATGTCTCAAAACATTGTTCTGAGCTATATTAAGAGCACTTTGGTGCTATGTTTGCCAAGTATATTATGAAACCCCTTTCTGATTGAAATATCTTTTTTAAGTCTGATTTGTAGGACTTATGCCTGGTAAAATCCAAGTAATGTTAGCCACATTTTTCTGAGGGATAAAATGCTGGCATTTATATGCTGTGCCATTCAAATGAAAGAAAAATGATCAGTTACTGTGGGAAGTATGAAGTTTTGTGGTATCTACATTTTTGTATTGGAAAAGAAGTTAAGACACTGTGTCTTTTCCCCTGACCCGATCCCCTTCTGTATTTTTTTTATATATAATCCATTTAAAAACTGTCTGTAGTGGGTGGGGGGATGAGTGTGTAGCCACAGTGGGTGGAGGTGGAGGTTCCCACAGGTGCACACCCATCTCCACCCATCAGGCATCAGGCATTGGAGCCCATTTCTCCATATGTGAGTGATGGGTGGAGGTGGGTGTAGAGCGGGAGCATACACGCACCTCCACCCATCCCCCGCAGCACTCACATGGGTGCCTAAAGGCACCATAGATCAAGATAATACCAATGTCCAATTTTAGCCTTTAATGAAAGCTTCCTTTAATGTTTGTTGTTGTTTTAAATACAAAAACTAATCTTAGCCTTAAGTTAAAATTCACAGAATTTGAAATGGTGACTTCTGTTTGCTAAGTCAAAAAATTCAAGATACACTGGCAAAATATGCAAGCATGCTAATCAGTTTTGTGCAAGTAGTGTGTGTAATTTTTCATCAACAACAAATATTTAGGACTGTGAAATTGTTAGAAATGTCTAATGGGAAAAACAATGAAGGTCAGATGAACTACAGCAGGAACTAGGCATTTGACCTGCAAAAAATTCATATGATGATAAGGAAAAGTTTGTTTTTTAAAACTTATTGGCAGAGCATCGCTGTCACAACCCATCCTAGGTCTGGAACCTGCTGCTAACATCGTCCTGACCAGGTTGGGCCAGCCGACAAACGTGCTAGTGACTGGGTCACCGGGGAGGGTGCAGAAGTGTGCAGCTGGCTGGCCCTGCCCCCACACTGCCCCCAACTCCCCATCCATTGCCATGATGGGCAGCCATAGCAGCCAGTGACAGCCACCATGGTAAACCTGATCCAGACCAGGTCACGGCGGGCTAAAACAGATGTGATAGCCCAGCGTGACCCACTTTGGTTTGATCAGCTGACCGTAGGTCAGACTGTCACCCTGGACATCTCTGGGATCACAGCCCAAGCTTGCCGCTGACATGCCTGGAAGCAGTCCCAAACCAACATCTGGTGGTATGCCAACAAACATGCCAGTGGCTCACAGGCCAAAGTGTGCCACTGTCATGTTTGTTAACACCCAAGGTAGACCTTTTAGGTGAGTTCACCATAGATAGCTGTGTGTTTCAGGTCACTTAATGGATTCTTGTATTTCAAATAAACTAGGATCCTCTTGGTTGGTTTTGATGAAGTCAAACCCAACAAGTACAGTACAAGTAGCGGGGAGAAAGCAGAAGGAGCACAGAAACACACATAATCACATTTAAGTTACTGCTGCACTTCTTGTAAGAAACTTCCATCATGGATGTGTTAGTCAGGTTCATACGTGGACCAGGTTTGGGCTATCATCCGATAGTTTGCTTGTGAAGTGGAGCAATGGTTAATTTTCTAGTTTAGATTATGTGGTCAGGAAATTCAGTAAATTGCTCTTGCAAGGCTTTGTTCTCCATATGTAGTGGTTATCTGTTGATCTAGTGAGACTTTCATTACTGTGAAACAGGCAGGATGAGTCATAAATAAAAGAGAAGTGGTGAGAGTTCATTTTAATATTTTAAATAATAATAATGAATCCTCAACACCTTCCCATTCCCCAGGACATTCCATTATAGGGAATATAAAGGGTCATATAACATTAGTTCAGTGACTTTGCATTGTTTGATTATACCTATTCCATTCTTTTATTTAAACTAGAATGTAAAATCACTCAATATTCAATCAATTCAATTTTACTTAGATTTACTTAATCAAAATGTTCTGGTTTGCTCTTGTCTGAAATCCCTTTTCCATTTCTATTGGGAGAAGCTGCAAGAGACTTTCTCAGACATTAAGTTCTTTAGACAAGCTCAGGTTGAGGTGACTTTGGTGACTTTTGTGAAGATAAGTCAGAAGCGAGAACGAGTAAGCAGATCAGGCATTGCTCTCTGCTGATGAAAGTTTCATTGCATGCTTAATAAAGTGAATTAAGGAACATAAACCTATTAAAGCACAGTATGTATGCATCTCATCTTCCACAAGGGGCATGGTTGCTTTTCACCTATCATTATAATCTTATTAAAGTTGAAATTATGGCAGATGATGGCTAGAAAACAGTCCCCCCTTATTGATTGTCAAACAAAAACACTACATTAAAATACGATGAACCCAAATCACATTATCTCTTATACAACCATGAAATCCCATTACTATAGCATTAGAAACTAAATAGGGACTGACATTCATGTCTCTTGCAGTTTCTAACCTGGACATTAATCTGAAAGTTGCTAATGTAACAAGAAAGCACCCAGTTACTGTAAAAATTACACCTTTTATTCACCAAGAACCTCATCCAAAAATCCTTTGAATTCAGATGCCGGTTCACCTTTCTCTATGTATTCGGAGTCCCTTCTAATTCTCTTAGTGACATAGATTTATCTTTACTGCAGTTATGTCTTTTTTCAGACAACACCCTTTCCCCTTGCAAACTCAGTACTTGATCTTTAATCTTTGATTGCACATTTTCTTACATAGATGTCAGGGGCCAACCCAGGATTGAAGTGTTCACCATATGGATGGCCAACAAAGGGTGCTTCCAAGGGATTTCTCAACCAACAGTAAGTCAGGAGCAATAGCCAAATAAGTCCACCCAGTTTTATCAGCAAGCACAGAGAGGAATCCAGAGGCATGGTCTAGGTCAAGTCATGTTGAATTCCATGGGTTGGGAAGGAGGTAAGGCACAGGGCACAGAGCAGGTCTTGACCTGAGGCCAGCTAAGCCTTCTGGTTGTTCAGACAATGCAAATTTCCTGAAATAGTCCTTTTATAGTCTGAAACAACCAAAATGATAAGCAGGGATGAGGCCAATGGGAGGAGGGGTTAGATTGTGGTAGTCTAGGAAACTGTAAGCTTACGTAGTTCTGTGGTGGCACAAGGGCTAGGGAGGCTGTGCTGAAGAGCCAATAGGGATGTGCGAATGCGGTTCAGATGTTCAGAGTTCGGACTGAACTCAGCATGTTTGGAGGACTGAACTGAACGTCTGAACCGAACTAAAAAATGACCGAACAGTTTGGTCATGTTTGGGTGAGTTCGGGGCGGGAAAAACATGACTGGAGGGCCCATTCAGGTGGCAAAAATGTAACTGGAAGGGGGAGGCAGCTGAGGAGCAGACTTCTTGGCACCAGGGGTGGAGACCATGGGTGGTCTCAGGGCCAAATGATACTGATACCAACAAAAAAAATTCGAATTCGAAATCGATATCAGTACCGATAGCGCTATTTCGAATGTTCATCAATGTTCGGCCAAACCAAACTCCACTGAACTGAACCCAAACTCGGTATTCAAGCCTAATGGCCGAACATCCGAACTGCGTTCTGTTCGCACATCCGTAAGAGCCAAGGATTGGGGTTTGAATCTGGAAGGACTTCAGAGTAGCATTGCATTCATACAGCTTCTGATTTTCTTGTGTTTTGGTGGCCCACCACTTGCATCATGTGGCAGAGAACAAGGATCATCAAGGAGATGAGGACATTATTAGGTTTTCATAAAATATTAAGAATATGGGTGGGCAACTACTAAAAAAAAAATGTGTTCAATGAATGAATGAATACTTAGTTTTTAAGAAGGGGCACAACTAAGGGAGAACAAGTGAAATTCTTTCCCATCTTGTGCATCAGTCATTTTTCATCATGGGCCTGATATTCCCTTTGAGGTCAACGAAAGTCAATTAATTCCAGTCAGACTGACTAGCAGACACACCTTTGCCAACCCACTAGAAAACAGTGGGTTCAGCCACATGAGATATGACTGGCTCAATCCTCCTCCATCCCTGGGGTGGGCAATTGCAGCTGCCACACTTTGGGTGGGCAAAGAAAGCAGGCTACATGATCTGCCACCCTGCGGGGAACAGGGGCAGGCAGGCCACCTTCAGAGGTCCTTCCCCACCCACCATCCCCAAGCCTACTCAGTTTCCCACTCCCTGTTGTGATGTGGCCATGCGGGAATGGTGAACACGTCCACCATTCGAGGGTGTCGGCAGACCTCTCCATGGGGTGGGGCAGCACAGGGACTGGCCACATGGGAGATGGCCCCTTAAACTGATTTGGGGAGCATTACCCCACTTTTGGCAATGCTGCTACATGCTGAGTCTCCAGACTTCCCCAGTGGATGCATCTCATAGCAGCCGGCTTCCCATTCCGCCCTCGGGTGGGGTGAACATCTGGTGGCCCCCAGTCATCTGACGTGCTGCATCACGGGGTAAGGATGCCCAAATCAGGTTAGCGTTTTGGGTGGCTTCACCCAGTGTGTTTTACTAGTGCCACTCAGGGAATAGTTTTACCTTGAAAACTTTTGTTAACATTGAAAACGTGTGAAGATGTACAATCCACTTGTCAATTTCCGTCGGGAATGCTGGAAACGCCTGCCACCTGTGAGGGCACCGGGGGGACGAGAGGTTTCCCTGGGCCTGACAGCGGCGGCGCCAGAGGCTGTTGATGGCCTGCCGCCTTCCCCCCTGCGGCACCATGCGGCACGCCCCCGCCTGCAGCAGATGCTCCTTTGGGGCAGCTGCGGGCGGATCAAATGGAGGCGGGACCCAGCGGGGCACAGAAGGAAGCCACGCCCCCTGTGCGGCGCTCCGCACGCTTGCGGAAGCACACAGGGGGTAGGGCAATGAATACAAAAGCCAGCATCGAGAAGCACTCGGCGCTGGTGATTGAGCGGAGACCGGCCCCTTGAGTGGAGTTAAGTGTTTTGAGTCCTGTGTATTCTGAGAAATTACTTGTGTTACTGAATCTGGGATAGAGTTTGGCTGTTGACTTCCCTGCCTGGCATCCCCTATCTGAGTGAGTGTGAGCTTGAGTGAGACTGCGGGTGTGTCTGTGCAAAGTGTGAGCACCCCTTCCCCTCCCCGCTCCTCCCGAGGTTCGTCCCTAGTTTCTCCCTTCCTTCCTGTGAGAGTTGTAATACCTTGTGCTGTTCCTGTGTTCCTGGGACCCCCTTCCTTCCCTTCCGGGCACTATTCCCCCACCGTTGTCCATTCCCCCCTCCTTGGTTGTGGGTTACGTGTGGAGGATAAGTCTGACTGGGGCTCAGACTCATTACACTCACCTGGCGCCCTATGATGATAGGGACCTGGGCACTATGAGGCCTATAGGTTCATCCACTATCCTGACGGGCATTTATTCCCAGAGAGAACTCATTCAGGTCAGGAGTCTGAGCCAGTGCGTGGGTCAGCAAGGGGTGTGGGTGGTGTGGACCCCGGCTAGGAAGTGTATTCCCCTGGGTTATGCCCCCTCCCCCGTGACACCACTGCAAAATCTAGATTTCAGATCTCAAATGGAGAGCTGGAAAACCACCCTGTTTATATATAAACTTGGTGTATTTGTTAGAAGTCACTAAGAAACAAGCACAAAATCTTTATATTGATACTTCTTAGAGACCTTCCTTAAGGTCCCTGCCAATTTGAGCCCAGTGAAGCCTGTGTTAACTGTTAAACAAATAGTAATTTGACTTTTAAAACTAATTCACCTTTACCATGTTCATGCTCTCTTGTCTTTTTTGTTTTCTTGGAGCTTTTGTGGTGTGGTGCATAGCCAGTGCGGCTTAGTGGATAAGGTGCTGGACTTGAATGTGGGAAGCCAGGGTTTGTATCCTGCCCTTGCCATGAACTCACTGGATGGCCTTGGGCAAGTGATAACCTCTCAGCCTAGAGGGCTGGTGTGTAGTAGTGGATAAGGTGCAGTACTTGGACCTCAGAAGCCAGGTTTCAAATTCTGTCCTAGCCATGAACTCACTGGCCTTGGGCAAGTCACAGTCTCTCAGCCTCAGTTCTCCAGCTGTAAAAAGGGAATGTGTATCTATCTGTCCTTGTGTTCCCCTCACCCGTGTCCATCTTAGATTGTAACCCCACTGGGCAGGTACCTGTCTTAGAAAATCTGTGACTAAAAGTGCTGCATATGCCTAGTAGTGCAGTAAGAATGAGGAGTAGTACTAATATGAACCCCTTTGAGAGAGCACCTTTTAGACTTGTATAGCAATCTTTGCTTCTTATTCAGTCATTCCTCTGTGTTTTTAAATCAGTTGCTTTTCATTTCATAGTCTTGAAGACAGGAAAGGGGGGAAATCAGAACAAAACATATTCATATTGCAGCACGCAATTCTTCCTTTTTATAAAATAAATTAATATCACTGATATCCTCCTTCCCATCTCTGAAGTGAATCCCCTTCAAAGAATGTTCATGTTATGGGAGAATCTTCCCTTTGAAGATGCTCTCAAACAACAGTGAGACCCACTGTACCTTGCAAGATTTTCTCATTGCTGAAGGTTATGCTTTGAAGACTTTCTTCTCATTGGGAATGCCTTTTGGAAACTTTCCATACTTGGTGATGATTTCCCTTAAAAGTAATTCTCCTGTGGATGAGAGCTGCCCATGAAGAGCATGGATCTGTTGAAGTCTTGACTTCACAATTTCTCATCCTTATGGTGTTTTGCCTTGAAAAATTTAGCAGTGTGCGTAATGGCGCAGGCATCCCTGCATTTGAGAAATATTTCAGAGAATCTAACATCATGAGAAACAAAAAAGCATAGGTATTTGTTACTCTAACAATTCCTGGGCTTGGTTGTGTGAAGAATTACCGATGAGTTGGGTGCAGGGCAGGATTGTACTCCCAGCTCTGCACTGTCGATAAAACTCTTTGAGACCCTTAGGTCAGTCATTTGGCTTGATGCTGTCTACCTTGCACTTGAGAGCTATTAGGCAGAAGTTACTGGTCAGCTGGGAACTAGCAGCTCTGCTAATGGCTGAGTGAGAAAAATCAGAAAAGCTCTGTCGAGGGAGAACTCTGGGCTATATGTGGTAATAGTATGATAGACCGTGAGGAAAAGATGAATGCTGAAGGAAACTCCTATTGATTAGAAGTGTCATAAATGCACCCAGCAGTTTGAACTGTAGTAAGTTTCTGTGCTTTGATCTAGGAAATATCAAGGCAGAGAGCAGGTGCAGCAGGCAGTGTGGACATGGCCCACCCTATTGCACATCTATCATTTCTGCTTTCTCTAGAAATTTGGGAACCTTAGTAAAATCCTGCCTAGTCAGGTCCTCTTCAAAGAGTGTGGGCTTAATTTCACTAGCCTCTCTCTGTCACTCTGTTATTCAAAGATTAAGATTGTTCATAGTTTGAATTTCTCTCTACTTTTAAAAATGAAATAATAGAACATAGGATAGAATTCCAGAAGACTCTGCAACAGGGAGCTAAGGACACTAAGCCCAACAATTAGCCCCATATTTCTTATGCAGTTCTGAAATAGGCAGGTTCACTGATATCTTATTGTAGCCAGTCCTAAGCAGGATAAAATTATCGCTGGCTCCAAATTATCACTTTCTCTCCTTAAAACTCACCTCTTTCGCTCTGCTCTGTCTGACTCTTTATCCTGCTGAGCCACTATTCCTATACCTACGATCGGTTTACCCTTATCCTTGCCACATGGACCTGCCTGCTGTCATTCTCATCGTAACCAAGCCAAGTACGTGCACCTGAGACCTCGCATCTTCATGAATGTTAGACCCCTTGTCTCTCCCTCTGTTCCCCTTCCTAAGTCTCTCCCCCAGCTCCTGTCTCTCAGATTGTAAGCCCTAGGGGCAGGGACCGTGTCTATTTTATTACTTTGTAAAGTGCCAGGTACACTGCTGGCGCTATATAAATGTTTGTTAATAATAATAATAATAATAATAACAAACATAATTTAAATCTAGATGTGTTTCAAAATTTAAACCTCTCTCTAATTCTGTATTGCCAAAATGGAATCAGAATTGTTTGAATTTCTTTGAAAACAGGAAAATATTAGTATTTGCAAGAAATATACCATTTTAATGTGAAACTGTCAAAAATACCTGGTCTTAGTACATTTCAGTTGCCAAAAATCCCAAATTTCCACTTTCGTGACTGAAAATTGTATCAAATATGGTAAACATTTCCTTTAAAAAGAATGGGGGGGGGGGAGGAGTCATCCACAAACTCATTTTAAAAATGATCAAATATGCTAGATTTCATAGGAAGTTTTCATTTGGAAAATTTCCACCCATTCTCCCTATAACTAGAGCCAATTATGGGTGATGGGGTTAAATTAAATCTTAACTTTATTTGCAATCCTGATATAATCCTGATTTTATTGAAGTCAGTTTGGAGTCTTGCACTAACTCAGACTTATTACTATAAGAAGGTAATTATTTATTAGTGCAGTTGTGTATTCCCTGGTCCTAGATGTCAACACTCTGCAGACTACAAAAATGCCCACAGAAAAGGCTACATTCAACCAGTGTACAGTCTGAATAAAAATAAAACCACCACAAATCTTGCAGTAGAGCATTGGATACTTACTCCAGTCTTGGAAACTTGTACGGTTAAGATAAGCATATAAGATTCCAAATCCTTAGCTACTGTGGATACTTTATATGTTATCTTATTGCTACAGGATATGGTCAATATTGCTCAGATTCTTTCCTGCCCAGGTTTATCTTTAGTCTGCTAAGAAAAAGGTTGACTCACACTGAATGGAAAAGTGACAGGTGCAATGGCAGCAGGGCCTTATTTTTTGACATTCTGTAGGTGGAAAGGGAGATGCTAGCAGCAGATTGTAGGAAGGGAAATATCATGAACACCCTGTTCCCTTTTCCATGGAAAGAAAATAAAAAATATCCAATAATATCCAAGCTTTCCATGTGCAGGCTTTGACTTTTACGTTGGGAGTCTTAGGTGTGAAATGATTGTATGCTAATTATGCAGAAAGGTTACCCTCTCCCAATAATATGGCATTCTAATGGAATTACCACAAGTGCTACATTTGATTTTGTTGGCTGTAGCTTTTCATAGTTTCCTTTTCATAGACTTTAACTGTAAATCTCCAAAGATACAGATTAACTTCCTGCAATCTGATTTTGGAGTAAATCTACAATTCTGAGGAAATCATTTGTTTATTAATGTGTCCATTGTAATGTGAATACATTTGATGTGTACATAATGCAAGGCATGTACAAACTGTACATGGCTCACTAATCTTTAATGGAAATTAGCTTGGCAATGGTAGCACAAGAATTGTCATGCTCATAGTACCGTTTCCATCAAGTTGCTAAAAGCTATGCATACTTATTTTTCCCAAGGTAAGTTTGTAGACTAATATCCATAACCAAAAGTATATCCACAGTTTTAAATGTGAGAATAATAAACTATTTAAATGCAAAAATATCATGAAAATTCACAGTTAATCTTCCCTCAGGAATTCAACATACTGGAAGCCAACTCTTGTAGCTAGGTTTCCTATAAAGATTTCAGAAAACCTGGAGGAGAAGTCACACAAATCAGGTGCATGATGAAAAATTTGCACCTTAACTGTGGTAGAAAAAAACCCACCACCACCACCACCACCACTTGGAGGGACCTTTCCCCCTACCATTTTATTGACCAGGAAGGACCTGGAACCATCTGCTTATGGAAAACACGACTTTTTCAGAATTTGGAGAGTACCAATGGAATCTAGCCTTCTACAAGCTTGGAATCACAGAGAATTCCTCTTGACTTCCTTATCAATATAGATCACACTGACCATTCAAAAATACATATGAAGTTACTAGTTTTAATTGGAGAGTAGTGACTTGATGAGCAACTACATACTTCCATGTGGTGAACACAATAACTTTGACAGCAGCATTTTCTGGAGTGTGGTACAAAGAGATAATGTCTAACATCTCTTATGAACAACTTAGGGAATGGTCCAGAAGTGCTGTTCATTTTGAATTTGCTTGTATTTATTATTTATGGATATTTTCACACCTTTGAAGGTTGTGGGTTCAAGTCTCATTTGGTCTTACATGAGATGGCCTCCTCATAGCTGCAAATGGGTACTTGAGCCATTGCTATTCCAAACAGTTACTGTTGACCACTATGGCAAAACGCAGCAAGGGGGCACTAGACAGCTGAACCACCCACCTCACTGTGTTCGTCCAAATCTCTAACCTTGGGTCCCCAACCGGCAAACCACAGAAAAACCTAGTTTTTGCTGTGACCACCTGGGTTCCAGAAATCATAGGGGATCCACACAACCCAGAATATGTGAACCCCAGAAGTTTATAAGCCCACAGCTTCCCAAGGCACCCTAGTCCCCTTTATCTGGTGTTCTCCCCCTTCCAAGAGGCAGAACCCTTGGAGCAACCCAGATCTTGATCAAAAGCTGCCTTGGCTAAAAGAGCCAGAGGGGAATTCCTTTCTCCCTCTTTGGTAGCTATACCTTCCAGGCAAAGGGAGGTGTTCTTTGCAAGCAAACACACACACACTTAGTGGTGTTAAGAATAGAAAAAGCTTAAACTTTACTTATAGGGTTAAAAAGGTACAAAAAGGCAAGAAAGTAAGATGTGTCATTGAGCAAGCCCCAGAGTCCAGTTTGAGGGGTATGAGGACCGTTTTTGAATATGCATCTGCCTAAGCTTTAACTGTACTGGTTCAAGCAGGCAATCTGGGTGCATATAACTCCATGTGCAGGTTACTTATATGGGGCTCAGTTCTTAGTTCTGATCTGGCAGATGCCCAGATCTTGCAGATGTCAGAGCAGGCAGGAAGAGGCAAGAAGCAATGAATGGGCATTCTGTCCCTTTTACGATCCTATCCCCCTGTGCTGAGATTGGTCCGTGGGAGGTCACCAGGTCTGTGACCCACTCCAAGGCAGGGAGGTATTTGCCCAGTCATGTGGTGACAAACCAGTCACTTGGTTCAGGAATGTGGCTAGGTTGCCATGTTCTCACAAGAGAAAGGAGGGCAGGTCCCACCCTAATCAGGAATGCAACACTGTCCTGCTAGGATCCCTCTAGAGACAAGGGCAGGGGCAAAAGACTTTTTGCCACAGCCTCTCCTTATTTCACCCAGTCCCTTTTCATTCATCCTATTTCCTTTATCCCTCCCTGCGTTTCATTCTACCAACTCTTCATTGTCTTCCTATTTCTCAGCACCTTTTCATTCTACCCAGTCACTTATAATTCTGTCTGATCTCCCTGACGCCTCGTCACTCCATAAAGTTCTCATTTCAGTTTAGACTTGTTTCTCCTTTCTCAAATTTCTTTTTTCTCTCCATTGATCACTATTGTCACTTCTGTTGCCTCATTACACCTGACAAGTATTTGACTTTGTTTGCAATGGAGCTCCTTTGAATTTCTTCACAGGCCAGTAAAGCCAATTATAGTTGTACAATAATCCCTACCCTCACCCCCCCACCCGAAAAAAACAACAACCCACAAAGACCCACCCTCTATCCCCACCTGCCAAAAACTTTGCCAAACAAAAATGTTTCACACTGCCTCCAGAATTTGCTTAAGCATATTCTGGTGGACCTCTGGAGGAAGGGAGTTCCATAGTACTGTGGCAGCAATTGAGAACACCTCTCTGTGGGCCCTTGTCATATGGACAAAATTGACCAGTGGTATCCGCAGGAAGGCGCTCCTGGATGACCGCAGGGGCTACAATGGAACATGGAAAGAAAGGTGATATATCATATTTCAGATATGTGGGGCCCAAGCTGTTTAGGACTTTAAAGGTCAAAACCAGCATCTAGAATTGTGCCCAGAAAGCTATAGGTAGCCAGTGCAGATTGTAGACCTCGGATGTAATGTGCTTACGATGACCCACCCCAAAAAGGAGTCAGGCCACTGCATTCTGCACCAGCTCCAGTTTTCCAAACAGTCACCAAGGGCAGCCCCACATAGAGTGCATTACAGTAGGTTAACCTTGAGGTAATGAAAGCATGGATGATGGTGGGCAGATCTGAATCTGAAAGAAAAGGAAAGGACTCAGCCTTCTCACCAGATGGAGTTGGTGAAAAGTGCTCCTGGCCACCGTGACAGTCTGACTAATATGCATAAGCAGTGGGATGGGAGAAAGAATAAAGGCACTTCTCTGCTTGATTAACAGATGGATGATCAAAGCTGGCATAATTGACAAAGTGTGGGAGTCAGCCATGACGTTAGAGCAAAATATCTTGTAGTTGAGTCCGCTTTTGTGAACCCTACATAGAAGTAATTTTAAAACTGTGGCACTGGATTCGTGTTTGTGATTAATGTGCTTGTCAATGGGCATTCTAAGTAATATTCTGAAAACTCATTATTGTAAGCAGGTATGCCAACAGCTGCAAAAATTAGGCAGAAGAAGGATCCCAAAGTGCTTAGAGAGGTGATATGGAGGATTTACAGCTGGGTTCCCCTGAAAAAATCATTTGAAGAGACAACACTTAAAAAGATAGGAGACTTACCTTCTCAGAGAGTTGTCATCCCCATAAAAGTCATGTCTTTCTGTGTATTTTTCAACATCTTGTAAACCATAATTGCTGAACTATAAAACGTGTTACAAGCCAGTAACACAATCATGATTGACTTAAAACCCTGCCCTACAGTAAGCTAAATCAAATGGGTTGGAACCTTACCCCAAAGTCATGGCAAATATGCAAAGGAAGTTACAATTTATAATAACATTCTCATTACTGTACAAGACTGTAAATATACTATATGTATACACAATTGGAATTAGACTATGGCACACAAAAAATCCCTAGTACAACATATAAAACTAGATTCTATGGCAGGACAAAGAGACATTTTGCTAATGGGTTGAACATGATGTCTGGAAAGGAATCATTTTTATCACTTCACTAACATTTTTGTATGGATTTCCTCTATAATAAGTCCGCAGCTTAACACAGGGCATTTTACACACACATTAAAGTGCTGGTCTTTCAATATTCTGGGTTCACAAATCCACAAGTTCCAGATGCATTCTTCACATAAACACTACTCTGAGGCATCCTAAAGTAACCGCAGCTGTAGACATGAGGGTCTGCCATGGAAACCAAGTGACCACAACAACCAGGATCAAAGCAGTTTACCAGGAGAATCTTTTACACACTAAAATTCTGGAAGAAGTTCTATGCAGAAGTTCAAAGAGCCAGATGTTTAAGATCTAGGTGAGTGATTTAGACACACAGAAAGTTCAGGATGTTACAGCAAACATGCAGAAGAAATGTGTGTGTAAAAACACTCACTGATTTCTAGGTCCCCATTGTGAAGGTCAATAAGTAAGAGTATATATGCTAGTGTAGTCCATAAAAATTAGAGATAAATCACCTTCCTTTCAAAGCATCATTAAAAGTGGCAGTCTACCTCCACTATCCCACCCCCCTTTCCCAGTAGCTTGTTTATTCCATCAGCACAAGAATGTGCCAGGAGCAGAAGAATTAGTACCAGGTATTTTTACTATAGTGGCAGTAATCAATGATGACTATTCAATGTGAATCACATGGTCAATGAAGTTCACTAATTTACATTTGCAAATTGGAACTTGTGTCATATTTGTGGAATTTACAAGGGTGTTTTTGTTAGGTTACGTTTCTGTCGGTTAGAATCACTTGATTTTTACTCCAGAGTGTGTGGTCATTGTGTTGGTCCCAAGTGACAGGGAGACAAAGTGGTTTGAATAATATTGGACCAGTTGTTATTGGTGGAAATAAGCTATGCTACATGTCTGAGGAAGAGCCTTGTGTGGTCTGAAAGAAGCTTGCTTATTTCCACCAACAACAGTTGGTCCAATAAAAGATATAATTCAGATCACTTTAGCCCTTTTCAATCGGGGATGAAAACGGTGCGTGGGGGGATGGGTGGGTGGCACGGTGGGTGGGTGGTGCATGGGTGTGTGTTCCCATGGATCCCCCCGCCCTCCACTCATCTCCACTCATGGATCATCCAGCATTGGCATCCTTTGCTCTGTGCATGGGCAGCGGGTGGAGGTGGGTGGAGCATGGGAGCGCACATTCAAATGCAACCCCCCCAGCTGCCACAGCATTTGCATGGACACTCCACCGCCCAGTGCGCCCACGTGAGCGAGGCGGTGCATCTGTGTAAAAAGGACCTTTATCATCTTGATTTTTATTGGAAGATAAAGTCCCAAATGTAACTAAGTTGTCTGCGTCTGTTTATATATTGAATGGAAGTGGAAATGAAGTCTCTACTCAAATTGCATGTGGTTTAACGTTTTGCATACATTTCATGGATGAAAATTTGAATATTTGTTAAATGAAATTAATACTCAGATTTGACTTTACAACCAGGACATTTCAGCTCAAATGGATAATGACTTGGTTCTTTTGATGCTCTAATAGAGTAGATTTTTAAAGTCTTTTTTCGTACTCCACACACTGATTTGCAGTTTATTCTTATAGCATAATAGCTGAGCCTGCTGCTCTAGCAGCTTAACAAATGGCCAGGGTAGAGACTCATGCAGATAGAGCAAGAAGTCTCTAGTTCAATCTCCACTTCTGTCAGCCTTCCCAGTGATATTGCTCGGATCTGTGCTCCTTGGGGCTCAGCGCAGCCACTCCCAGACCAGACCAGACCATGCCATCATTTCCAGACAGCTGACCTTATTTGCCAGGGAGCAGCCTGTGGCCATGCCACAGGTGCACACACAAGGGCCGTGCACACAAGGGCACAGCATTTGAGTGATGCCCTTGGAGGAGGCCCGGGAGGAAGGTTGTGGTCGTGATGTACTGGTTACCCTTTTTGTTGCCCCTTGGTATTTGAAATCTATCCTATTTGGCCCTTGAATTAATCAGAGCTATAATGTTAAATGAGGGTTAAGTTGTTTGCTATGCTCTGAGTTCTTTTTGGATTAAGTCCATATCTCTGTATGCATCTATATGGACTAAGGATGGAGATTTTTATAAATATATAGTACTATGATTTTTAATTAATTTTTGGGGGGTGAGTTTAACTTGTAGTATTTTCACCATGGGGGTAATCACAAGGAATGCTATCAAGAAAGGAGCAAAGGCTCTTCCTGATAAGCATTTTATATTTGTTAATTAGATTAAGATTACAGATTTATTTCAAGCCAAAGGTGAAGGACTAGTGCCAAAAGAGGGTTATACAATTCGGGTCCCTTCCGAGATATTCCATCCTATAGGAGTTGAGGGACTGGATTGCCCTGGGCTGGGGATGATGAATGATTGTAAAAGTGTTAATGTTGAAAGGCCATATCTTCAAATAAATGATAGTGTAATACTGGTGGGTGGGAGAGAGTCTGCTCCAAAATGGTTGCGACCAGATTGACCTGCCCCGATATGTTAGAAAGACCCATTCAAGAAGAGCAAATGGATGAGGAAATGGCTTCATTATTGCCTGAGGTTGTAAATGATAGTGTAATTTTGGTGGGAGGAAGAAATTGTTCCTTTCTTCCTACCGGGACTGGAATGGTCTGTCCTGATATCTTGGAAAAAGCTAGATACGAGGAGGGGATGGGGGAGGAAAATGTCCCAGTATTGTCGGGTACTCCTTGTGGTACTTGTGGGATATTTTAGGAAGACAATGCATCTTGTTTAATAAATTGATCCTGATTATTTTTCAGGATTTGGCAAAGATCCGGAATCTCTTTGTAGAATTCAGGGATTTACTATCAACACTGATTCATTTGGAGGCAACAAAACAGAATCATTTATCTGAAAAAGTTAACAAGATCCCCTTAGTACAGCCCTCTAAAACCAAAGCGAGGTCACAGATACCTAAAAAGATTAAATGGACTATTATTAGACCAGAGTTAAAGAAAAGTAAGAACATTGAACTCTGACTTGCCTAGATATAAAAAGAGAGTCTGAAAAAGCAAGGGTACAAATTTTATGAAACTGATTAGATTATTAGGAAATGGGGTAAAGAAGGATCAATATAGGGGAAAGAAAAGGGTCAATATAGGATAATGAAAAACCTAAAAGTTAATAAGAAGGATATATTAGCTAAGGAATCTGTACCAGAGAAGAACAACCACTTACAAAATAGCAAAGCAGATAAAGGGGCCTGCTTGGAAAGATGTTTTAAGCTATAGAGAGCTATGTAAAGAATATAAGGCCTTAATTTGGAATTTAAAATGGTTTTTGCAGAATCACAGTGGATAAAATTAAGATTTATTATCACTTCTGAGGACTCGTAGCTTCTGGCAACTGGTTACTAAATGTATGGGGAACTACAAACTGAATGTTGAAGCAAACATCTCATATTCCCATTGGGTTAGTCATTTCTCTCCTCAATTTCAGGCATACCCAAATAACTTCAAAAACTATTCTATAACAGAGTCCTGAAGCTAACAATAGGGGGCTCTATCATGTGACAAAAGATGCCATTCTCAGTTTTATTAAACTGCAAAAAATGACAAGTCTCCAGGCTCTGATGGAGCTCCAGTAGACTTGTTTACCCTAAATAGTGACTGGTGGATATCAATTTTAGTCTTGGTTCAACTCTATAATAGTTATGTGTATGGTTCTAGACACATGGAAGGGAAGTGTCACCGTCTCTATTTATAAAACATTGATTAGCTTAATAAAATGTAACAACCAAATTGTTTGGATGCCATCTATTGAGCCACTTATGGGCCTGGGTAAGAGAATTAATATTCTTCATTAATACCAGGCAGGATTTTAAGGCACAAGTATATTACAATGAAGAAAACATCGCTTTGTGTAGCGTTTATTGACCTTAGTATGACTTTTGATTCCATAGATAGGAGAATACTATGTGGAAAAATGAGTCTAATGGAGCTAGATCCTCCCCCGCTTAAATTGATTCAATCCTACAACTCGCACACTGGTGCTCAGAGGCACTGGGGACTCTCAGGAGAGTTGATTCCTAAGTTCAGCACTTAAGGTAAGGATGTATATTGGCACCCCTGCTATTCAATCTTTATATAAATGATATTATAGGAGAAATATGTTCTTATGTTCTAGTAACTGAGGGGAATTTCCATCCACCCAACTTACTGTCTATTCTAGTCCCAATATTAATGTATGCCAATGATGCAGTCATTGGGTATTTTCTGATGTGACGAGATCACAGTGAGCCATGGTCAATACCCACATGGGGCCAAAGCGCC
>QEPC01004465.1:378784-400726 GCA_003113815.1 Sphenodon punctatus | reverse complement strand
CTCCATCGTGGCCCCCCGCTTAACACGGGGGACCTCCAGGAGGGCACCCCCGGCAGACCGCAGGAGCCGTTCCGGGGCGCGAAGGGCGAGGCGGTCCCTAAGGTAAGAGGGGCCAAGGCCGTATAGGGCTTTGTAGATCATCCAGACAGAATCGGGGAACATGATGGGATCTGGGGGAAAAGAAGAGGGAATGGATCCCCCATTGTGACCTGTTGGGTGCTTCTCCCAAACCACCGTGATTGGCCACTGTCGGAGACAGGATGCTGGGCTAGATGGACCATTGATCCTCTGACCCAGTATGGCACTTCCTTTGTTCTTATGAGGCAACACAGAGTTGACTGGAAGATAGTGCTGCAGGGATGATTGGGGCTGGCATACTCACACCAGCTCAAATGGTTTTGCTGTTGCCTTATCAAGGGATCACTCTTTTCCCACATATCATAAGAGGAGGTGTTGCGTGAGGCTAGGCAGTTGGGAGCAGGCTCGGAGTCTGAACACCCACCCACCCACCCATGCTCTTGGAGAGGCACTATGGGCACAGCTGGTAGCAATTTTGGGGGCCAGGAAGGCATTTTTCTTTGCTGGGCTGATTGGCTGGGTCTTTAAGGGAGTTTTTTATGCCTTGTCTGTAGTGCCATCATCCTCTGTTTATGTACTTGCTAATTGCTAGCTGCGTTCAGTGAGAGGTGTAAGCACTTGTCACCACTCATAGGTTTAGGGTTGATAAATGGAGGTCCAGGGTTGGAATAATCTTTGAGAGCAGTATGGAAATTGGAAACAGAATTGAATTGAGGCAATTCCTTAAGAGGGGATGGGGGGTTAGCAGGTTGCTGATCATGGGATAAGTGACCCACAGCTAACCTCTAACCTGGGAGTGAACATAATTTGGCTCATTTGCACCAGCTAAGCAGTAAAGCACTGAGCCCTAGCTTGTGGCATAGGCCACCCATTCCTCAGGACCCTGCTAGAATGGGGTCTTGGTTTGTTTAATATGTTGGGCAGTGGTGTCTGCCCAGGAATCTGTAAGATTCTAGACCTGTCAAGCTTTAAAAGGGCAGGGAGGGCTGGTCACTGTTTCTCCATCTGTTACCAGACTGAGGTTAGCTAATAAAGAATTGTGGCCATTTTGACCAAAACACATAATCCGTCACCTTCTTTCATGCTATGGAGACAATTGGCATCATCAACTGTTCTGAATAAAGAAAGCAGGGAGCACTGGTGTGTTAATGTACTTCCTGCCTCTCTCTTTGGGGGAAAGGCACTTGAAAATACATCCCTTTGTAAATAAAAAGCCTGGCAGAAACAGCCTTATGGAAACACTCATCCTTCTGGGGTGTGTTACTCAATGGAAGATATCACATTGTCAGCTTGTTGTTTGTTTCTCTCCATCAATGTGAAATGAAGGCACTCATGGCTAAGCTTTAACTCCCACATAGTGCGTGTCTCCACAGGGATAAACGGAAAACCTAATTGCTAGGCAAGGAAATAAAAGCAAACAAAACAAGACAAAACCAAACCATTGAAATGGTTACAGATTTTGAGAGCTTCAACAATAAAATGCAATGAAACAGCAGCACAAACCTTCTTCCAGTAAACAATTTGCCTGGCTACTTATATCCATTAGAAGACACACACAACTTTATATTGTGTGGTAAACATTTTTTGTTGTTGTTTTTGAGTCGAAAAGTAAGAGATCACACGGCAGAGCAATTAGTGTTGAACACATATATATGTGCAGAATAGAATATTACTTGCTCATATATATAGGAATTATAAAGAGAAAATGACTGTAAACAGAGATTTATTGATTAGCTGAACCTTTTGGCTTCCACCCTCATCAACAGCTCAGTTGATTTTAGAAATAAAGTGTATTGTGAGCACAACAGACAGTTCTTAGAACTCTGAGGGTCGAGAGAGTTCTAAGGTGAGCCAAGGAATGTAGTAGCACATACAAGGAAAGATAGGGGTTCACGTGCTATCTTCTAAGTTGAGGCCGTTGGGTGCGAGGATGCCAAGTCTGTAGATCCAGAATTTTTCCTTTGTGTCCAGTAGTTTTGGGTTGGAAGGTTTTTCTATAGGGAAGATTTCTAGGTCAACGAGTGTATGATCTTCTGAATTAAAATGTCTAGCAACAGGCTGATCCACTTTCTTAGTGACAATGGCTGACTTGTGATTTCTGAATCGGGTATGGAGGTCCATGGTGGTTTTCCCCACATATTGCATGTGGCGTTCATTATGTATACATTGTATCACATAAATTATATTGCTTGATGTGCAGATGATGTTTTTCTTCATGTTATAGGTCCTGCTTGTAATGCTTCTTTTGAAGTGCACGTAATGCAACGTTTGGATTCACAGCAATGTGATCCAGGGTTGTTGACTGGTGATTTTGATTCAGATCTCACAAGTAATTTACATAGTTTAGGAGACTGGCGAAAAGCCACAAAGGGAGGAATGTTGATGGCTTTTTCAAGACGTGGTGAATTGGCTACTAGGGGGTAGCTTTCTTTAATCACCGGGTGATATTTCAGAGATGCAGGATGAAAATTTACCACAAAGGGGATGCAACGTTCTTTGTGAGTTTTACTCACCACACAGTAGAGGAGAGATTCTCTTGTTTGTGTAGACGCCCGGCGGATGTTGAAATTTATGACATGGGAGGGATAGCTTCTGGTAAGAAGATGTTCCTTGAGTACTTTGATGCGTTGGAGGTAGTTTACATTGTTGTTACAGATGCATCTAACACTTAGAGCTAAGCTATAAATTATGTTGTTCTTAATGTGTTTTGAATGACAAGAACGCCAATTTAAATATAGGTGAGCATCAGTGAGTTTGCTATAAAGATCAGTGTTAATCTTGTTTTGCTCAATGTTGAGAAGCACATCTAAAAAGGGAATGTAGGAGTTCTCCATGGTGCAGTTGCATGTGAGTTTTATAGTAGGATGGACAGAGTTAAGATAACTCTTAAATTGTTCAAAACTGTCCTTACCATTTGTCCAGATTATAAAGATGTCATCGATATATCTGTGCCACTCTAGGGGTCTGTGCATAGAATCTTCAAGGATAGTTTGTTCAAGATTGCCCATAAATAAGATGGCATAGGATGGAGCCACGCGGGTGCCTATAGCTGTACTTTGTTTTTGTAAGTAATGTTTATTATTGAAAGTGAAGATGTTGCAGGTTAGGACAAATGTGACTAATGAGATGATAACCTCGGTGGGGGGTTATTTTGAAGTTCTGCTATCCAAGAAATTCTTGAGAGCCTGAATGCCATCTTTATGTGAGATATTAGTGTAGAGAGAAGTGACATCGAATGTGCCTAGTATGGTATCTTTGTCGAATAGGTGATGTTTATTCAAGGATTCTATTTTGAGTAAGAAATCATTGGTGTCTTTAATGTAGGATGGGAGCTTTTGTACTAGATGTTGTAAGTGTAGGTCAATATATAAAGAGATCCTTTCAGTAGCTGCATTGTTTCCTGAGACAATGAGTCTCCCTGGGTAATTAGTTTTATGTATTTTAGGCAGTATATAAAACCTTCCTGGGGTAGGATTAGAGTTGATAAGTAGATCAGCTGTATCATGACTGAGTAATTTCTATGTGTAAAGTCTTGTATGGAGTTGGAAATGTGGGTATTAAGATCTGCTGCGATGTCTTGATTGAGGGGGTTGTAAGTTTTGTCATCTTTTAGTTGTCTCAGGCCGTCAGAAATGTAATCTTCTGTTTTAAGAACTACTACTGCACCACCTTTGCCAGCAGGTTTAAAGAAGAAGAGGTATTATCATTAAATATATATACATACATAAATACATACATACACACAAACACACACAGAAGTTTCCATACGTATATACAGATTGCAGAATGTCATTCTAGGTACAGAGGTATATTTTAAAACCACCTGCTGCATCATATAGTAAGAGAATATTTCAAGTGACCAGTCCTTATAACTGAAAAGGAAATGCCACATTACTATGCAGTAACAAATTTCACATTCGTTTTACATGGCTAATATTGCCTCAAGGCTTTCCCATCATTATACACAACCTCCATACTTTTCTAAGCAATATTTTCTGTAACTTGACATTAGAGACAACAGTGGGAGTGTTGATTGAGTAAAGACCTCAGGATTCAGCCCTAAAGTTCTCATACTTCCTATAATATATTGAAATATTCCAAGCTGTTTTTATATAGCTGATAAAAAGCATCCATTAAAAAACACCTGACAAAAATCTAGGGGTGTGCATTTCATTTTTGTTGTTAGAGTCATGAAAACAAAAGAGGGCTCTTTTGTTTTCATCACTGAATAATGAAAATGAATGAAAATAATAATGGAATTACGAAGAATTTTGTTTATTTTGAGATAATAGAAAAACACTGAAAAAGACGTTTGGTTATAACTTTTTTTTTTTTTTTTTTTAAATCAATTTGGATTAATATTGGAAAGATTGTATGCCAAACCGAGGGCATTATGTCTGCCAAATTTCAGGAAAAAATTGATAAAGCAATCCAATTGTATAAGCAATCAAATGAGGTGATTTTTAGAAAAGCTGCATACTTATTTCTGGCTGTAACATCTTTGTCCTCCATCCAATATGGACAAGACTGGTTAGATTATACCCCTCCCCAAGTTTCCTATCTCTTCCAAATATCAGAAAAATTGGGTAAAGGTTCCTAATTGTATAAGCAATTTACTTATAAATACATTTCTGTCTATAATGTCTTTGTATTCCATCCAGCGTACATGCATTTTGGCAGAATTGTATTTCACACCTTCAGGATCATCTCTGCCAAATGTTAGAAAAGTTTGAAAAAGGGTCTCAATTTTGATAAAGGTCCTCCTGCCCCCTCCTGGGATGTTCGCTGCAAGTTGACGGACATCCCCACACACCTGGGGTGCCCACCCAGAATGAAGCCTGTGACAATCAACAGAGATGACATACCTCTCTTCTGGCTTGGCATTTCAAAGACATTCACATCCCTGGGATAGAGATGTGATTGGTCTCTCTTACTGCATGCTTCCAGTTTGCCACGACCAATCCTGGCTGCTCTGAGGTGGGCATAGAAGGGACATAACTGGGTACTTGAGGCAGTAAGCAGAGGTGAGGGGGAGGCTTCTGAGCAATCAGGAAACATGGTTCACACATCCAGGCTGGCCAATTGTCATCACAATCACATCCTGCAGCACAGATAGAGGACATAAGAGAATCTCTATTGGCTCTTTCCTAAGCAGATGCTCCCAACTTCCCAGTAACAAGTGTGTGTGTTGGGTGGGAGGGTTGGGGTGCATAAAGCACAAAATAAGGATATATGATTGACATTTCTGCTGGCCAATTGGCATCACAAACACATCTTGTATCACAATGACAAACATAAAAGAATCCCTGACATGGGCTCATTCTCTGAAGATGCTTTTTTTAAGTCTTATAAAATTAGTACCCTTTAGCAAAACTTTATGAAATTTGGCAGAGATGATTCTGAATTTGTGAGGTAAAATCCTACCAAATTTCATTTGAATTGGATGGAATATAAAATCGTTACAGCCAGAAATCATTTACAAGTAAATTGCTTATAACATCAGTCCTTTTATCCAATCTTTTTGAAATTTGGCAGTTAGTAATCTTGGGGATGGGTATAACCTTTCTAAATTTCATCCAAATTAGATGGACAACAAAGAAGGTACAACTTGGAATGTTTATACAGTTTTTGGTAAAATCAGAAACTTCTACTTCTTATAAAATTGGATCCTTTATCAAATCTTTCTGGAATCTAGGAGGCATAATGCCCTCTGTATGGAGTACATTCTCCCCATGTTTCATCCAAATTGAATGAAAAACAAAAATGTTACAGTGAAAATGTGCTTTCCATTGAACCTAATGTAAATCAAAAATGAAAGCGATAATGAAAATCAAACACTAATGAAAAGTAACAAAAACGAATGACATTTTAATAACAAAAATGAAAGAAATAGCAAACACAAAAGAGAATTTTGTGCACATCCCTACTAAACTCTTGGCTGTCTTACTTTCTGGGCAACAGTCAGTTAGTTTGTATTAACTCCACATCCTACGGTAGGGATGGGTAACCTTTTTTCCCCCTTACCACCCAAGGCTCACCTTCAAAATGATTGCCATCCCATGGCCCATATAGGGGCTAAAGAGGTTGCTATGAGGGCAGGGGGTATGCTTAAATTGGGCCAAATAAAAACTAGCTACAGGGTGTATTTGAACCCCATAGGTTCCTCATCCCCTCTTCTGTGGAAAGAAATTAGTGAGGTACATGTTCAAGGTTTTGGCTTAATTTGGAGACGGACCAATGTTTTTGATAGCTTAGTCATGTCATGTGACCCAGATATTTTTGTGTCAACCTTTTCAGTTAACCTTTTGTTAGCCGCCCTGAGCTGCCCAAGGCAGGATGGGCATGGGGTATCAAATTTAATTAATTAATTAATTAATTAATTAATTAATTAATTAAATCTCATTGGAAATATCTGAAGACAGACTTTGTATTGAGATTTAAAGTAATCCACTTCCTGTTGTGTTGAATTTACCATCATATAACTGAATTAGACTCGTAGCCAACAGGAAAGCTGGGGTAGTGGTATCCTTCCCCCAAGATTTTGGCCCCCTGGTTCTCGGCCAAGGTGCAATGTATAAATTGCCCTAAACAACACATGAGGATGCTACTGTCCCTAAACTACACAGGATGTGTTTTAGCAGTGCTGTGGCAAGGCTATGGTGGGCCCTGGCTCATGTCCTAATTATGGGCAACCCTAAGGGCAAGGGTGTGAGGTCTCGCTCACTAAGTAGGCTTTCCAAGGGGGCTCCTGGCCAGCCTCTGCCTCCCCACCAAAGGATGTGGTACCAACCTAGCTCCTAGCAAGCCCCCTCAAACCCCTCCTGAGTGACAGAAATTTCACCAGGAAGAAAAATTTCAGACGGAGTTCAACACTCCACCTAGCCACTCTGAAAACTTCCTTCATGGTGGGGCCCTGTGCAAGTGACCTGACCACTGCTAGAACATTTTCAGACTGGGTGAGGGGGAGTGTTGGCCCTGCTCCCTCCCTTAAGATTTTCCTCATGGTGCTGAAGCTGCTCACAGAGTCCCCCCCCCCAAGAGTCCAGGACCCATGCTCAGCTGTGAGCCCCTTTGCTCCATGATAGCTATGCCTCTGTGTTTTAGTGCATAACCAATTGATTGCAGCTTTATTGGCTGCCTGTGTCTGAGACAGTAAAGCTTTCAAAGTTCCAATTTGTTTTGTGTGCCTGCTTTTGAAACTAGATAGGCAGGCAACATGCACTGAGGCACCATCAGGTCCCAAATGTGTTAAATATGCAAACCTATGGCCCGTGTACACTTCACCTATCTAAGGTGCAAAGCCAGAATGCTTGTGCTCAGGCATGCACATGTGCCATGCATGGTAAAGGTGCAACGCGGGCCCATGAGACCCCCCATAGCTCACACACACCATGGCCCAGGGGATGGAGCAGGAGCCATGCATGCTCCATCCCCCGGGCCTCGGGGGGGGAGGGGTGAGCTCGGGGTGTGTGTGTCACATTGGCCCGGATTATGCCTTTGCCCCGTGCAGCTTGCTATGCACATGGTATGCGTGCACACCTGAGCACAGGTGTTCTGGTCGTAGGACTGCAACCACTGTGAAAAACCTGTTGTATTATTGTAGTATGATATATATGCAATACTAGCTCCCTTTCGGACCTTTTGTCCCTCCTCCCCACTGCCCCTTCTGTCTGAGTCTTGCTATAGGCCTCATTTAGGGTGAAAACAGCCATGGCATGGACCCTCTATGGCCCATGTGGGCTGGGGAACCACCTGCATGTCTGTTCCCCAGTTGCCAGATTTGGCCCAGCACTGCCCAAGCTGGGTGGAAAGCTAGCCTGGAATGCATCCCCCGAAAGCTCCTGAGCGCACATCCCAGGCTAAGGACGTGGTCCACAGCAGGCCACCACGTCTGTTTAGCCCCACCATCCCATTGCCAGCTGCCATGGGTGCCCATCATGGCAGGACCTTGGCCCACCTGCCTGTACATCTGTTGCACACACAACCCTACACATGGGGTAGTGGGACAGCACTCTGGTCGCAGGCACATTTGATTGGTGTCCCTCCCTGACCTGGAAAGTGGTAGCCGTGGTTTCCTGCCCCAGACTGGGGAGCTACTGTGCCACCCGTATGTCTATTTTCACCCCTCTAGTTCTGGCCCAAATTTGTCTCTGAAGGACAGAAGCACCACCACCTTTTCATGTTGTGAGTCTTTTGAATGATTGTTTAGCTTGCCTCATTCTTCTTTTCAGCCTCTGGTGTTTCCATTTTTCTGATATCACACTCCATAATTCATAGCATAGCGTATGCTAAACTCACACTCAAGATTAATCAGAAAACAGCTAGGGACAGCCTCTGTTCACAGTTGAATCTCAGCCCCTTCCTTTTTCCCCTCAGTTTTCACAAACTGTGGAACCATCTGAGTTTATTTAGCTTATTTATTTATGTATGTCATAAGAGGCGTTTTCAGTTTAATAAAACAGGAGGTGCAGCATGGTCCAGGGGACAGGTCACTGCATATGGTCTCTAGTAGCCTGAGATTTATGCCTAGTTTTGTTAATTACCTGCAATATAAGCTTGGACAACTAATTTCACCACCTTTTACTACTCTTGCCCTTTTCATCTATGTGTTTTCTATTTAGGTTGTAAGTTGTACAAGTCAGAAACCATCTTTTAGGGGATGTATTTTTCTTCTAGGTGTCACTAACTTACAAATAATAGTAAGCAACCCTTTTTACATTTGAAGCAAATGTAGGCCTAAATGAAAAGTTGGTGTCCTTATGTGAATGCCCCCCACCCCCACATCCTCTTACTTATAGGATGAAGTTCAATGAAAAGAGAACAAAGTTATTAGGGATGTGTGAACGCGGTTCGGATGTTTGGAGTTCGGACCGGACTCGGTCTGTTTGGACATCCAAACTGAACATTTGAACCGAACTCGAAAATGGCCGAACAGTTTGCTCATATTCGGGTGAGTTTGGGGGCAGGAAAAATGTGATTTTGGGTGGAAAAAACATGACTGGAAGGTGGAGGCAGCTGAGGAGTAGACTTCCTGGCACCAGGGGTGGAGACCAGAGGTTGTTTCAGGGCTAAATGATACCGATACCAAAAAAATCTTCAAATCCGTTATCGGTATTGGTATCGATAGTGCTATTTTCGAATGTTCGGCCAAGTTCAGCCGAACCGAACTCCACCGAACCGAACAACTGAACTTGAACTTGGGTTTCAAACTGAATGACCGAATATCTGAACATCTGAACCACGTTCTGTTCGCACATCCCTTCTGCGTATAAGAGTGAAATTAAGTTGAATTGAGGTAATCAAAGAAATATAGACTTTACTAAGCAACTAAACTAAAACTATTTAATAAAACTGAACAAGTTACTTTATTATTATTATTATTATTATTATTATTATTAGCATTTATATAGCACCAGCGATGTACCTGACGCTTTACAAAAAAACCAAGATAGACACGGTCCCTGCCTGAAGCCACTGCAACTTGTTACACCTGGGGTGACAGGTTATCCAACTTATTATTACTGAAGTAACAAGTACTAAATATCATTATATTGGATTAAGGAGCACTAATTGCTTTGTGTAATACTGCATTAACAAATTGCAAAATATAAATTTAGCATGTAAATATGCAGTCATAAACACTGAGAAACAAATTTGCAAGGTATACTACACTGAATATTTAATTTGAACATTTATCTCCATTTAAGGAAGGTGCATTCTCTAACTCTAGAGAGGCAAAGGGGTGCAGTTCTGTAAACATTAATGGCCAGTTTTTAGACTCAAGAGGTGTTAATAGACATGACACTGCCCTGGTGAGGCCTGCTTTGGCCCAATCAGGTCAGCATCATGTCTATTCATTTGTTCTGGGCCCACCAAATTTGGGCCTGGAACAAACCCTGCCTGTGGTGGTGGCTGGACCCTTACCATGGTCCTGGATCAAAACAGGTTCACAGTTCAGTCCCAGCAGCTGTCCAGCTGAGCTGAAGTAGGTGGAACTGGACGAAAACATCTGTGCCTGGCCCCGGCTCCTCCCAGCATGGAGGTTGCCATTGTGCCCAGCCATGGCTGCCTGTAATAGGCAGCCATGGCTGAACGTCATGGCAGGAAGGTAGGGTGACACCGGGAGAGTGGTGACGTGTCTGGGCAGTTGCACGTCTCTCCCTGCCCTCCTTCCCCAACCAGTGGAGCAGCTGTAGGAACATTTGTTCCCATGGCCAGAGCTTGCCTAGCTATAGGAAGCCCTCCTTCTGGGTGGGACAGACATCCAGGAGTACGTCTGTTAACAGCCAAGGAATATACTGCATTGATAGGTTTGAGAGATGAAAGCAGAGATGAATATTGCAGTTGAGGATAATGTTGAATCAAAAATAAAGTGCATGCCTTTCCATAACTGGAATTCCTACAAGTGGAATATTCAAATCTCCCTTCCTCAGAAGTTCCCTCCTACTGGAATAATAGCAGTATACTTCCTCACAGAATATGGTGAGTATAACTACAATAAAGTTTGTGAGACACTCAGATTTTATGGGAATGTAAAAGTGCCTCAGATAAGTTAACATTAGAATTCAAAACAATGAGTAGGAACATTGGGCTGGAAAAATATGAAATTCCATGAAGACAAGTATAGTATACAATATTACACAAAGTAGTAAAAAAAATAAATTAAAAGTACAAATGTAAAATAGGAGAAAGCTGGCTAGGCTCTAGGTGGTACTTCTGAAAGGGATCTGGAGGGGCGAGAATAGATGACTGACTTAGTGAGTCAATAATATGATGTGATAGCAAAAAAAGGCAAATGCTATTTTGGGTTGCGTAATCAGAAGTAGCATTTTCAAGATTTTATTTATTTATTTCAACACTTTTATTTCAACACTACCCTGACCAAGTAGCTCGGGCAGCTCACAATTTCATAAAAACATCATTATAACAATAAAATACAATAGTAAAATACAATTTAAACACCCAGTGGAGCCAAGAAACATAACCCAAACTCCCCCCCTCAACCTTCCCCCTACCATCCTACCCCTCCTCCCTCGCTGAAGGCCAAGTGGAACGGCCAAGTGTTACATTGGCATCGAAACGCAGGGAGGTCCTGGGACAGATACAGGAAGTAATTGTTTTATTCTACTCAGTTCTGGTCAGACCTTACCTGGACTACTGCATCTAGTTTGGAGCATCACACTTGGTTTAAAAAGGGGTGTGACAAACTGAAGAAAACTCTGAGGAGAGAAACAAACATGATAAATAAGAGTACACTATTTATGATGACAGATTGAAGAATCTGGACATATTTAGTCTAGAGCAAAGAATACTAAGTGTGATATGTGAGACTCTGAGAGTAGTTTATGTCAAAGACTGTTAGAAGCAAAGTGGTACTCATTTTTTCTCAACGGTACTGAGGATAGGACTAGATGTAATGCACTTGCATGGAAAAAACAAACAAGATGCAGGCTAAATATTAGGAAGAATTTTCTCACCAGAAGAATGGTTAGACTATAGATAATTGTCTAACAAGGTTTTAGATAGTGTAGCAGTAGGCTACTCTACTGTGATATGTTAGCATATTTTTTTATTGAACGTGAATGCAGTTTACATTCCAAACTTTTCTAGAAATCACCAAGGGAGCTAAGGGAGCCCCATCAGTATTCTTTAAAAACAGGTTAGAAAAACACCACTAAGGGAAGGTCTAAGTACAGATGGTCTTGCATAAGGGCAGTGATTTGGATTAGATTACCTTCTAAGGTACCTTCCTGTTTCTAAAATTCAATGGTGGCAAATCCCAAAGTTTGAATGATATGAATAACTATACTATTATTTAAGTGGAATTCTCTTTTCCTCTTTCTCTCAGCCAAACAATGCAACATTTATATCATTCACAACTGTGGTGCCAATACCCGCGAGGGAAGACGTGGCGGCGGGAAGGAGCCGGATAGCAGAAGAAGAGCCGGTGCGAACGGCGATGTGCCACGGCTACCCTCGCACATGTCAGGGTACAAAATTCTGCCCTGACATGTATGAAGAAAGCCATGGTACATCCCTGTTCACACCAGCTCTTCTTCTGCTATCCGGCTCCTCCCCACCGCTGTCTCTTCCCTCACGGGTCTTCCCACCACCGCACCAGGGTCAGGTGTGAACGCGGCCTAAATTTGAATTTAGCAAGCAAGACAATAAAAATTGCAGCTTAATAAATCCATGCAATCAACATATGAGCCATAACTAGATTCGCAAACACAAGATGAAGCATGTACCCTTAAACTGTAACAAGCTGTTTCTAAAAGTTTCCTACTCTTGGCACTGTGTTTATGAGCTTCCTGCTGTTCGTTTGTTGATCCCAGATTGTGAGAGCAATTGGTTGTGGTCAGAAGATTGTTGCCAAAGCCTATCGCAAAAATCACTTCTTCCCTTGATGAGCTGTGTATGCTGCAAAATGCAAACAAGGGGTGTTTGATGAGATGGCTCAACATATGCCACCCGCCATCCACATATCAAGCTGCTCATTTGAAGTTTGTGCATGGGGAAGAGCGCTCCCGTGATCCAGGCACCGACCAGACCAAAGTGGGCTATCACATGTGATAGCCTGCTGTTCCTGGTTTGGACTGGCCACCATGATTGGCTGCCATGACAGCCTGTCTTTTTTTAAAAAAAAACCCACATATTTTTTTTTTTTGTTTGTTTGTTTAAGTTTTTCTCCCAACCTTCCCTCAAAAGGCTCAGGTCAGCGTACAAAATAAAATATATAAACATAACATATAAAAACAGGTATATGAAAACGTATTAAAGATAGAAACATTAAAATTGACCTGGGTGTCGACCATGAGGGCATTTTCTGTGGCTGCGCCACGGCTATGGATCTCCCTCCCATTGGGGGTCTACCTGACCGCAGACCTCCCCTCTTTCCGTAGACAGTGTAAGACCTGGCTGTTCTCCCGGGCCTTCACTGAGGGATATAGGATGGGTGGGTTGGGTTAGGGAGGGTTTTTTGGTACTGGGTTATTTTAACCTTGGGTTTTTTGTTTTAGTGTATTTTATCTTGTATTTTAAAATGTTGTTATAAATTTGAATAATAAATAAATAAATAAATAAAATATAGACACAACCCCCCAAAAAAACCAACCCAACCCGAACCCCCACAAAACCCACCCAATACCACCTTCCTGCATTCAACCCTCCCTCAGACACCTACCCCAAACCCACCCATCAACCCCCACAACCATAGGGGTGGGAGGGTGGTCACCATGGTATTAAAAAAAAAAAAAATCCATCAAAACCCACACCAATCCCCTATCCCCACCAACCAAATAGAAAGGTTTTACACTGCCTCCAAAAGTCATTCTGACTCGGGCTCAACCAATCTTCCAAGGGTAGGGAATTCCATAATAGTGGGGCAGCAACTGAAAGTGCCTCCCTGTGAGCTCTTGTCAAATGGACAACACTACCATGTGTTGAATGGACTAAACTAACAGTCAGAAGGGGCAAGCTGCTGGGTGCAACGTGTGGGCAGACGCATGTCCATGTGTCTCCCTGTCCTCCCTGGCGGCCCGACCCCTGGCATGTTTGTTGTCCAGCAGACCATGTCCAGACTGTGGTGGCAGCATGTTGCCAGCCCGGTGGGGATCGTGATGACCATCAAGTGTGTTTTCACCCAGAGTCACCTACTGGAGTTAGAGCCAGATTTTGATTCACCAGTGGGAAAAGTGTAACTCTCGTAGAATCAGCGCATGTAATCCTGACTCTATTGAAGTCAATGACTAAATTCACATTTTGACCACTATCCCAAACCACCTTTGTGTGGGTTCCGCACAGCACAATGCGCTCCCAGTGGACGTGTGTGCGCTAAACGCAGCACATGCAGGACATGGGATCGGCCCCACCGACTTCAGTCGAATCGGGACTGTTTCTAATGAAGTTAGTCTATATTTGGAGAAGTGCAACTGTGAGCAAGATTTTGCCCATTGCATCTATTGCTTTAGGCTTTCCCAGTGGGAATATTACAGAGAAGAGTAAATTATTTCCAATAATCTAGCAGAAGAGGTCTGCCTAACCCAAGATTTCTTTCTGATTCATTATCCATCACAGCACATGGTTGGACAGTGGAAATACACAAGTATGGAAGACAACACAGATAGACATTTGAATAAAAAAGAATTGGTATCCAGTTCTCCGTAAACTATAAAACAAAACATGATCCATGGGCCATGACATTGACACTATCAAGGAGATGAAATTCAGCAGCTGAGGGGGAAGAAATCAATTATGTAACAGATTTTTTTAAAATTTATTAATGGGAACATCAAGCCAGATGGCATGAGTAATGACTACAAGTGCAAAGCAACTGCTATTGATCAGAGACAAGCTAAATAAAGACATTCACCTTGATTTTTTTTCCCCTTGATTAGGATTTTAAAAAGTGAGATACAGCTTTGGTACTTTAGATTCAGAGTGTGCTTGAGAATTTGGGAAAGAAAAACAATATATTGAAATTAATATTAATTCATTTAATAAAACTTCTCCTGATAATACTACTTAAGAAATGAATACTGTAAAATCATTTTTTGTGAACAATGCAAAGGAAGTTGAAATAAAGGGATTACTCATTTATTTTAATTGTTGAACTCTTGTTGTCAACTCACTGCCAACCTAGGCATATTCTCTCTGTCTTCTTAATGCCCTCTTCTCACCACACTTCTTTTGCAGTGTCCCATTTTGAAATCATAACTGCTGTGATGATGGTCTAGAGCCAAATTTTCAAAATTGCTCTGGGACAGATTTTCAAGCATTTAACTCCTAAAATCAGAGCCAGATTTTCAGACGAACACATCTTACATTGAGGCATCAATTTGAGTACCAGATTTTAAAAAAGATTTCTGCACATCTAGTAGCTTCCAAACATGTAACCAATGGTCATATTTTCCAGAATAGTTCACCACAGTAAATGGGGCAGATATCTTTTGTAGGGATGAGTGAACGCGGTTCGTCAGTTCGGAGTTCGGCCCAAACTCGGCCTGTTCGGACGACCGAACTCGAACGCGAACGCGAACATACCGAACAAACCGAACACCGAATGGCGAAATGGCAGAACAGTTCAGTCAGTTTGGATCATGTTTGGGTGAGTTCGGGTGGCAAAAAAAGGTTCACTGGAAGGTCAAACATGACAGGGAGGTGTAGTTAGTCACTGAGGAGCAGACTTCCAGGCACCAGGGGTGGAGAGGCTTGCAAGAAAGGAAACTAATTATCTGCTTCCCCCCTTCCCAACACCTTCTGAGCTAGTCACTGTTCCTGAACAGCAGGCGTTGAGTAGGATTTTTAGATTGCTTTAAGTTTCATTTCAGTTTTGTAATGAAATGAAACTTAAACCATAAACTGAAACCTTTATTATGCACGGTACAGACTCATTGAGTATGTAATGTATGTATTTCACTACAGACTCCTCTTCTGTTTGTGATTTCCCCCACATCCCATATATATGGGATGTGTATAGATATATATAGATATGGATGGATGGATGGATGGATGGATAGATAAAGAGTGAGTTGTAGGAGTTAGCTTAGTGATAGAGATAGCGTTAGTAATTTAGTTTTAGTGTTTGTAGGAGTAGGTCTGTGTACTTATTAGATAATCCATTTAGTTCATAGCATTTAGAATAGTTAATAGCAGTTAGATTTAGTGTAGATATATATATATATATAATATTAGATAAAAAATAAATAAAAAACCCCATATAAAAACAAAAAAACCAAATTAAAAAACAAAAGAAAACCATATAAAACCCAATTAAAAAACCATATAAAAAACAAAAAAACACCCATAACAACATTTCCCGAACGGCCGAACAGCCGAACGGCCTAACCGAACGGCCTGTTTGGACGACTGAACCGAACAGCCAAACCCGAACTCGGCGAACTAGCCGAACTGCTGAACTGAACGGACGAACCAAACGCAGCCGAACGGAACTGAACGGACAAACCGAACGCAGCTGAACCGAACGGCCGAACCCGAACCGCGATCTGTTCGCCCATCCCTAGTCTTTTGGAAATCCTGCCTCAGGTGTGAGTACTGAGCTCTTTTACTAGACTGAACCATAGATTCTTATAATTTTATACTTAAAGCACTCTGCCTCTGCAAGCCCCTTTGCATTGAATATTTGGCTTGCTTTGCTGCAGTGCTTTGAGGATTGGGTGATTAGACAGACTGTGCTTTTGGTTTTCTTTGATTTGCAGTTCCACTAGATCATTCAGAGGGTCCCAAACTGTGGGTCAGGAAGGACCCCAAGTGGGGGTCATGCCATCTGCACATGGGGCCAGAATTTCATTTAAAATTTGATATACTTTGCATGACTTGGTTGATTTCTGGGATCATGGGATAATTCTAAAATCTCAAAATGTAGTCCTGTAGGCAAAAGCCGTGAGAACCATCTTTATACTAGTGCAAAATAAATGTAAAATGTGTACACTGATACAAGTGAGTCGAGAATTTACCCTTCTTTTAAACAGGCTAACAGTGCTAGCAAAGGTTCAGAGTTCTTGGATTATAAGAGCAGAGTAGATTTCTGTTTGGGAACAACCACCTCAGTTTATAACAGCTTAGCTATATATAGCATCTGACTGGATTTGCCTTGATTCTGTGTGTTGAACCTGAAGCTTTTTGAAGGCACAACGTTTGTGCTCAAAGACATTCATTAAAATAAAAACATGCTTTGTATTCCAGCAATGTATGGGCTAAAGTTCTGTTTAGGCTTTAATGTGGAAATGTATGAAGTTCTAAAAGTTTTCTCTTCAAAGGCAGAAGCCAGTCACTCCTTTGCAACATAATATCCAAATACTCTGAGTTTACTTTTTAAGCACTGAGGAAAAGCTGTTCAAAGAGAGCAGCATTTTCCCCTGCGCATCCCAAATAAATTTTTCAGCTAAATGTATGTATTTCTTAAAATAAATCATAATATTGATCAAAGTAAATATGGGATCTTCTCCAACACCCAAAAAGAGTGGGAAATATTATTCCTAGATCTAATCAGAAGGACATTTTAACATTTTTCAGTGTTTTATCCCTAGCCCTGTCTTGATGACAAGAATGTTTTTCCTTGTGTAACTGATGGATAAATATCTTCCACATAGCAAAGAAATCTCATGCCCTAAGTCACAGGTTTTAACTCTACAGAAAGAATTATCCCTGGCTAGCCAGGCAGTTTATCTAGAAGATGCAGCTGGTATAGTATCTGGAAGGTAGCCAGAGTCTTGCATTTTAGCCTCGAGTAGTTCAATAAATTCATTTTCACCAAGCATAACTTTCAGTTAAAACTTTTTACCCCCCAAAGTAGAAGTTATTTTGTGTTCTAGAATTCCTCCTTTGCACAGAGCATATTTTGAAAAAAGATATATCATTTTAGATAAATTGGCTTTTTTTAGGTTTCTTTCCTTTTTTTTATTTATTAAACTGAGCAATGGAACACATAAGATGAACTTGAAGTACTTTGAAAAATCCTAGTGACTTTATAAACTCTGCAAAAATATTTTAAAGTGGTAGTGATTCTTGGGTTACTTAGCTGTTGGGTAGCTAGCTTGAAACACAATAAATCAGCCTGATTTTCAAATATGAGTACCCAGAACTTTTTCTTATGTTGACAATTTTCTGTGATGTAGGTGGTAGTACACTAGGATTTAGAATTAAACAATTGTAAATTATTGCATGAGTCAAACAAAAAGCTTCTGTCACAACCATTGCATAAAAACAGACTTGCAGCCAGTGCAGCAGATCCCCAGTCTGACCCAGGGCAGGAAACTGCAGCTAATACAGGCTGGGCTGTGTCAGGGCACCGGACAAATGTGCCTGCTGCCAGAGAGTCATCCTGCCACTTGCATGGCCCGGTGCAGCCGGGAGTGCAACAAACATGAGGGTGATTGGCCCTGCCCCCAACTTGCTCCTAGAACTCCACCTTCTGCCATGACAGACAGGTTTTTTGTGGGGAAGGGTAAATTGTATTAATGTTTTTAAATTATATTTTATGCTTTTTGTAAGCTACCCTGACGGGGAAGAGCCTTTGGGGAAGAGCAGGACAAAAATGTTAAATAAAGAATAGGTAAATAAATAAATAAATAAATGGTGGTCAATGTGGGCAGCCATGGTGGCTGGCCCACAGCCCACGGTAGGTAAGGTGGGTCAGAACAGATGTGTTGGCCAGCGCACTGTGGCCCGCGTTGGGCCGCATGGGTGGTCTTAGCCCAGGCTGTGACTCAGAGATTTTCCGAGGACACAGCCCAGCCTAGCCACCTACCCACCCTGGGGCACTTCCAGGCTAACGTCTGGTGGTGTCAAAACAGCTTAGGTCAAAGCGGACCTAAGCAGACTACTGTCATGTCTGTTTTTACCCATTATGAAGTGCTTTAACTGATTGTGCCTCCGTACTTCAGAATATAACATGTGACTGGCAGACAAAAATGTTTCAGAAATATTGTAGGTGATGTTCACAGATAATTGTATAGCTTTTTTATTGTCAACATCCTGACATAAGGCATTGACTGTGAGCCTGATAGTTCAATCCCTAGTGAGTTAAAATATGTATTTGGGGGAAAGCAGCAATGAACTTCGTAAGTTTCTCCTGGTGAAATGGTTGGTGACCTTTCAGAGTGGGGTTGGTATGAGCAAAACTAAGATCCATAGGTATGAGCAAAACTAAGATCCATCTTTGTAACTGCCTGGATAATTGGCAGTCTTCAGCGACAGATTACTACCCCCTCATTAAATGAGGGACTTCTCTCTCCCATGAGGTTATCTGAACTCTCCCACAGCTGCTACAGATTATCTTCTCCTTGGATTCATGTTTGTATTGACTTTATAGAGAAACTAGTACTATGTTTTGTAGAAGAATCCCTATGGGAGAAACGGTGCATTTTCACCTTGGTTGTATTGACTGCCACCTGATACATATGTATGAGGAAAGCCCTGTTCCTTGCAAAGTGACCATGGAAAGATTTCTCCATGCTCAGAAACAGCTTCTTGCTTCTCTCTCTCCCCCTCCCCACGCTCTTTCCCTTACTGGCTGAAGAAGGTCTTTGAAAAGCTTGAAAGCTACATACATTCACCAACAGAAGATAGTTCAAAAATGGGACTAAACTTAACTACTTCATTTGTTGTCTTCCACCCTGGGCCTAGTCAAAGAGTGTTGCTTTCATTTATTTGTCAATATATTTATTTATTTACTTGGATTTTTAGCCCAACCTTCTTCAAAGGGTCAGGATGGGTAACACCATCAAACAAATATATACATATAGAAAATATGAGAATAAATTCCCACCAAGAGCAATATAAAATATATAAATATATAAGATACCCATAAAATGACATCTCAAACCCTATTCCTGCCTATTAGATGCCTGTCTCAATAGATAGGAATTACATTGCCTCTGGAAGATGCTCAGCCTTTTTCCTCCAGGAAAAGGCGTCACCACCAAGAATGCCTCACTTTGGGCCCTTTTTGGGCTTGATTCCTTTCAATCCATCATGTAGACACAGGACAGCATAGGGTTATAATTCTGTGAAGCATAATATATCATGAAAAGAACTGAAAATAAGAAGTAAAAAAACCTACCAAATAAATTATCTTTGAAAGTCCGGCGTAGACTTCCTATATTATGTCATTATATGGTGTATGTGTGTGGAGGAAATAAAGAGTTGGTGAAATTTCATAACTGTGAAAAAGGAATGACTGTAAAAAGTAGGGCTGCACCGAATAGGCCATCTGAGTACTCGAAATGGGTTCTAAAGTTCTGAGTACTCGGCCTGGGTACTCAGCTGAACTTTGGAACTTAGTCCTAGGACCTGGAATTCGAAACTCGGGCCTCCGGACATCAGAATCCCCAGAACTTGGAACTTTGTAACTCTTTCCTTTAATGATTTTAAAGTCCACCTACTTTAAAATCATTATGCCAAGCAGTGCCCAGAAAATCAGGCTAGCAAGAGTGAGACAATCACTCAAGAAGACAAACCCAAACAGTGCAACTGTCTGCAGAAAGCCAAAGAATGCCAGCAGTACCCACAACATGGCCCACCAACAACAGTGCACCCACTTTAAAATCATTATGCCAACCAAGCAGTACCCAGAAAAGCAGGCTAGCAAAAGTGGGACAATTGCTCAAGAAGACAAACTCACACAAGTGCAACTGGAGGCAGAATCCAAAAAAGCCCGCCCAGGAGACATAATAACAACACCCACAAGAAAGAAACAAGACATTCACCCCATCTCCACACACACAAAAAAGCCTCCATTGTGCCTGCCCAGTGCCCACCAATGCAAGGCAAAAAACCCTCTCCCCCCGCCCATATTATTTTAATCAGAAAGAGAGTATATCTCCCCTGTGCCCCAGTAGTCAGTCACATCTTGGCAAATTTGAACCTACAGACAAAGTACAGTCAAAGTGGCCACAAAAACCACAGCAAAGGTGATCCCTCTCTGGTCTCTAGGTTGCTGCCAAATTTCCAACAGACAATGCAAGCAGCAGCAGCAGCACCCAAACTTTAAGTATATTTGGCATTGGTCGGCAACCCCCAGCATTGCCCCTAGTATATGGACAGCCCAGGTTAGGGGAAGTGGAGCTAGGCAGATCCTCTGGCCACCATGGTGCCAAGCAGTGCAAGCAGCAGGCAGCAGTGGCACCCACCTTTTAAACTTATTTTTAAAAAGGCATGGCATTTGTGTAGCACAGATAACTTGGATGCCCAGGCCAGGGGAAGTGGAGCAAGGCAGAGATCCATCTGGTCTCCATGGCACCAAGCAACAGGCAGCAGCAGTGTGGCACCCACTTATTTTATTTTATTTTTTAAATCATAGCATGGTGGAAACAACTAACCCTGTCCCCCAGCATTTCCCCTATGGACAGGTCATGTCAGATGAGGCACCCCTTCCCCCACCCCCTCAAGCCAATTACTTGCAGATCAGCAGGATAGCACACACAGTCAAATTCAGTAGAGAATGGGAAAAGACTGTATAGCCACTTTTATTTTGCCCTTGCCAGCCAACCAAAACTTGCCATCTGGCTTGTCCATCACTCAACTGCCTCCTCCCATACCCCCGTCCTGCCAAATATGTCACTAAGTTTCATTTTCTAGCTCAGAGAAGCTAGGGGATCTACAGTCTGGATCACTCCAGTTATTCGCGCAATGGCGCCAGCATTCTATTGAGACTTCCGAAGTTTTCCAAGGACCAGCCCTGGTATTCAGGACTTCAGAAATTTGGAACTGAGGACTGGAATCCCTGTTAGAGTTTGAAGTTTTCAAAGGACCTAGTTTCAGCTCTAGGGACCAATCTGCGTTTTCCCCATTTGCTTCGTTTGGGGACATGAGTGGGGCAGGTGGTACGTGAATGTGGGCGCACACCCATCCCCTTCCATGTGAACGCGCCCCCCCCCACACACACACACACCAGAAGTCCCATCTGGGTCTGTTTAAAAATGGCCTAAAACCTCTAAATCATGCTGAAATTACATGTGCTACTTAATAAATATATCCACCTACTGAATCACATAAAGAACAGTCAGTGCTTTGCATACTAATGACTTATTTATATCATCCAGCGAAATTTGAATCACGAAAGAGGGCAAACAAATGATAGGCAAACCCACCCATGTTGCTGTTGAATGCGAGGCCAGTTGTCAATATATCAACAACTATCCGGGAGTTGATCCTGGATTGTAGGGCTGACTTTGTGTGCATTATGGAGACCTGGCTGGACAATGAGTCGGGACCTGTCTTGGCTGACCTAGTTTGAGCCAGGTATTCTCATCGTAACCAAGCCAAGTACGTGCACTTGAGACCTCGCATCTTCATGAATGTTAGACCCCTTGTCTCTCCCTCTGTTCCCCTTCCTAAGTCTCT
>QEPC01004465.1:354131-374268 GCA_003113815.1 Sphenodon punctatus | reverse complement strand
CAGATTGTAAGCCCTAGGGGCAGGGACCGTGTCTATTTTATTACTTTGTAAAGTGCCAGGTACACTGCTGGTGCTATATAAATGTTTGTTAATAATAATAATAATATAGGCCACCCTACAACCTGAGGGGTATCTTTTTCAATGCAGTAACTGTGTGCATGCCTTCTTGCCCCGGGAGTTCTCGCCTGGTGTGTGTGTCACCCATGGGTAATGCTGGGTCTGTGCGTCTCCCTGGCTATGCCCCCATCACATTTGACTACCATCACTCATGATTTCATCACCTTAACTAATGCAGTGTGCTCTAGGTGGGGCTGCCCTTGGTGACTCTGGAAGCTGCAGCTGGTGCAGAATGTGGCAGTCCGGATCCTTATGGGGGTGGGTTACCATGAGGACATTACACCTGTGCTCTACAGCCTGCACTGGCTACCTATAGCTTTCCGAGCACCATTCAAGGAGCTGGTTCTGACCTTTAAAACCCTAAATGGCATGGGCTCCACATATCTGAGAGACCGCCTGTCCTTCCATGCTCCCTTGCGACCTCTGTGGTCATCTAGGATCACTCTCTTGTGGTACCACCTGCTAATCTTTTTTGTCTGACAATGACCAAGAGACGTTCTTGATTGCTGCCTCTATTTTATGGAACTCCCTTCTCCTGGAGGTTCGTCACAGCCCAAACCTGAGCATTTTCCAGAGGCAGTGCAAAACATTTCTTTTTTGCAAAGCATTTGGCAGGCAAGGTTAGGATTTGAAGTGGGAGGGTTTATGGATGAGGGTGGGTTTATAATGAGGGTCTTAAAAGTAGTTTTATTGTATTTTTATGAAGTATGTTTTTATTAGGCACACCACCATGAGCCTTAGGGGAAGGGTGGGGTAGAAATTCAAATAAATACATTTTAAAATGCCAGGTGGTTGGTTCTAACACAGTGCAGGGTGAAGCAGGAATACATGGTTTGCAGGAGGAGGCAGAGCTGCTAATAAACTAGGTCATTGTCTGGTTTTCAGGATAGCTAGCTTGGTGTGACTAAGTAAGTTTCTGGAAGGATGTAAGGCTCCTTGGTCTATGAGGTAGCGGATTATCTGCGGCCAATCAGGAGCCTGGAAGGGTGGAGGCTGATAAAGTCAGGCTCTATACGTGGTCATAGGGTTGCAGTTTTGCTTCTTGACCACAACATTCTGGTGGCAGCATAGATCTCACTCCTGTCGGCAAACCCAGAGCACTAGGATTTGAGATCTCGCTTCCCTTGTGTCCTGACATGGTCTTAATTGAGATCTGCACCAGGGCATTTGGGGTAGAATTAAGGGCACTGAATTTCTGCAGCTTATTGTCAAAGGATACTTTCAAGTGTCATGATTTCAAGTAGTAAACCCTGCTAAAAAGCTGTAGAATATCAGTGGTAAACTACATGGTGCTCATTTGTGACACATGACCACTCCTCCCACATGTTGAATCCATGGAAGACGTTACCCAATCACTGCATATTTAACATGTGGTAGAAGGGGTCATATGTCACAAAATAAATCTGTGGTGAATTACCATGCTGTGCTTTGCCACTCTTTAACCACCACTTTAAGGGTCCTTTGGGGTCTAGTCTAATTGTGAGTGGCATAGAACAAGTAAAAGGATGATATTATTTACTCTCTCATATTATACTAAAGCTACAGGACTCTCTATGAAACTAACTGGCAGCAGATTTAAAACAAACAAAAGGAAGTACTTTTTCACTCACAATTAGCTTATGGAACTTGTTGCCAGAGGTTGTTGTGAAGGTCAGTAACATAGCTGGTTTTAAACAAGTATAATTGGATACGTTTTTTGAGAATAAGTCCATAAATGACTATTAATCAAGTAGGTCAAGGAATGCAACCTCTGACTTTCCGGAGCTGAGAGTGAACAGTAGCAAATTGATCACTCCATTATGAACTGCTGCATACCTCCCCAGTGTGACCAAGGGTGGCCACTGTCAGTGACAAGATGCTGGGCTCAATGGACCTTTGGTAGGGCACTTATGTTCTTACCACCAATTGTCATGGCAACACTGTAGCCATTTTTACACATGACAAAAAGGGTTCTTATAAGTGCTCGAGATAATTCCGGGTGTTATAAATGCTGGAGTTTTGTCATTTGTGAATACACTATTCCCCTTTTATGCAGCAAGATATTTCAGCCTTGTAAAACCCACCTGATGTGACTCTTACAAGGCTGTGAGATCTCACTGCGTAAAAGTTAATTAGCGCATTCACACTTGACAAAACTCCAGCATTTACAACAACTGGCATTATTTTGAGCACTTATAAGAAGCCATTTTTGTCCTGTGTAAAAGTGGCCCATGTGGTAAAACTATTCAGATGTCACAAAACAATGATACCACAGAGTAAACGAGAGGAAAAATCACGCTGTACTACTGGGGTTTACAAATTACAAATGTGACCGCTTCAGTCACTTTAAATTTTATGTCTGAAGGTACCCCGTTCATTTTCCAACCAAGTCANACCGAACATTCAAAAATAGCGATATCGAAACCGAAATGAAACCGAAACCTAATTTTTGTCCCTGGAAAGATGTTTTTACCACCCCTGAACTCATCCGAACATGACCAAACTGTTTGGTCGTTCGAGAGTTCAGTTCGTACATTTGGTTCGGACATCCGAACAGACTGAGTTCGTTCCAAACTCCGAATATCCAAACCTCGTTGGCCCATCCCTAGCAGCTATATCTATACATCTGACTGAATGTAAACACTTGGTTTAGACTCATTGGGTTGGAAGAGACCTCAGGCATCAAGTATAATCCAGTAAATCAGGATTAATTTAGACCTAAACCATCCCTGATAAATATTCATATGACTGCCTCTTATAATCTCCAGTGCAGGAGTTCCTATAACGTCACTTGGAAGCTTGTTTCATTGGCCAATTGGTCTTACAGGTTAGAAGTTCTTCCTAAAAGGAAGTTCCACTCTGTGTCAATTCTGATTGGCATCATGTACCATAATTTTAACCTCATAAAATAAAATAGCCTGTAATCTTGAAGAAGCTGAGTATTGGGAATTAGTTCAATGTAGATACAGGATTCTCTTCACTGATGAAATTCAGCTCTGGGATGCATTATGGTACTGTTGTTGTTGTATAAAAACAGACGTGCAGCTGGCGGGGCTGTTTCCCAGGTCACCCTGGGTGGCAAAATTGCAGGCAACACGTCCTGGGGCAGGTCAGGGCACTGTACTGATGTGCCTGCGGCTGGGGAGTCATCCCACTGGCTGCATGGCCCAAGTAGGGCCAGGAACACAACAAATGGGTGGGCAGATGGCCCCACCCATGGCCTGCTCTCAGCGCCCTACCCACTACCATGATGGACAGCCATGGCAGCCAATGAGACACAGCCATGGCAGCTGGCCATAGCAGCCACCATCCCGGGGTGGGTATGGCACACTGCAACAGATGTGCTAGCCCTCTGTGGCCTGCATGTGCAACCCTTAGCCCAGGCTGTGACCTCCAAGATTTGCTGAAGTCACAGCCTGGCCTAGCCACCAACATTCCCCAGGGAATCCTGGGCCAACATCTGGTGGATTTACATGTGCCACTGGGTCCTGGGCCACAGCAGGCCAAAATCATGTGTATTTTTACCCATTGAGAGCCAGTGTAGTGTAATGGCTAAGGGCTAAGTGCATAGTACTTGGAACAGGATTGGGGGACCCTGGTTCAAGTTTTGCCCTAGCCAGAAACTCACTGGGTGACTTTGGGCCAGTCACAATATTCTCTTAGTCTAACCTACTTCACAGGGTTGTTGTGAGGATCAAAAGTTGTGTTTATGAGTTATAGGTAAAGAGTGCTGAGTACCATGGCTGCATAAAAATAAATATTATTAAATAAAAATAAATAAAGTTTATTGTTTGGAAAAGGAAATCATGACCAAGAGCACCAATACAAAGTCCCATTCTTATAAGTTGGAAGAGATTGGATCTTGGACCCAAAGCTGCTAACACTGCAACTCTTTAAAAAGGGGTTATTCAAGGGATATTGCACACACTAATGTTCATAGAAATCAATTCATGTGGAATGAAATTTCCTCTGGTTATATTTTCTCCTGGGAACTGATGTTTTCCTATGTTATTTCCTTGAAATTGACAAAAAAATAGCTATTTATTATTTTTCCCAAAGAGACTTGAGATTCAGACAACAGTAGAACCACATAACTTCACATACTGTGCAGGCAAGGATAATTTTGTGGTTAAGGTGCTGGACTGGAACTCTGGAGACTGAGTTCAGTTCTTGGCTCTGTCACAGGTTTTTTCCCCGGCGACTTTGGACAAGTTACACAATTTCTTCATTCCTTAGCTCTCCATTAAACCAAATCAGAATGATGATGATAACTGATGATGATATTTTCCTATTTTGATTTTAAACTCTTTAGAGCAGGGGCTGTTTTTTTACCATTCTTCTAACACAGTGGTGTCTTGAGCTTATTACATCCTTTTGAAGTTGACCTACATATTGAAAGATTAGTACTCATCACTCTGTGCACTTCATGAATCTAGAGTTTAACTCATGTCAGCAACTATTTCCCAAGTATAAAGTTTCTGTGCAGTGAACAAAAGAAACATTTAAAGATTGATTATTCATAGTGAAGACAGAGACTATGCTAAATACTGTGGTGGCAATTTTGTGCTCAGGTTCCCATCTGTGGTGCAAAGATTTAAGTGAAACTCAAGGTCAAAGTCCAAAGTATTCTTCAGTTGAGGTGTCCAGCTCATGGGATCAGGCAAGAAGCATAGTACAATGACCAAGCAAAGATTGAACGCTGAGAGATCTGAGGAGGGTCACTGTCAACAAACTATCAAGGACTTTGATCAGCGATGGTGAATGGCCTGGTTAATCTGGCTGGTTACTCCCATGAACCAATCATCCGTTGCCCACTGTGACATTTTTATTAACTACTTTGCAGAGAAAATTGCTCTTATTCACCACAACTTGGACACTGCTATTTGAACTGCAGAGTCAGAGTTTGATGCGGTGGAAGTTCAGCCTTGTCATGTTTGTTTGGATCAGTTTCAATTAGTATTGCCCATCGATGCAGGGAGTGTGCTGGGAGTGATGTAGGCAACCAGTTGTTAATTAGATCTTTACCCATCCTGGCTGGTGAAAGCCAGATGGATAGAGTGGGGCCGTTGCAGGTTGAGATTGTCAGTGCCTCCCTTTGGGAGTGTAGGTTGCTGGACAACTTCAAAACTGATTCTCCCGCCCTTGCTCAAGAAACCATCATTGGGCATTGATTTCCTGGGCAGCTACCGCCCTGTCTCTAACCTTCCCTTTTTAGGGAAGGAATTGAATGGGTGGTTGCCTAGCAACTTCAGGCTTATCTCGATGCTCTTGGATTCCTGGACCCATTTCAGTCAGACTTTTTTTTCCAGGGACTGCACTTGTGGCCTTCGTTGATGATTCACGCCTGGAGTTTGACAAGGTGAATTTTGCCCTGTTGACCCTGTTAGACCTTTCAGTGGCCTATAATATAGCTGATCATTGGAAGCTGTTGACACAGCTGTGGGACCTGGCAGGGGTGTGTGGGAATGCTCTTGAGTGGTTCCATTCATTCCTATCAGGGAGGTCCCAGCAGATGGTGATGGGAGACTGCTTGTCATCCCCTTAGGACCTCCAATATGGTGTCCCATAGGGTACCATTCCATCTTGTCTCCTGTCTTGTTCAATGTGTATCTGAATCTTCTGGGTGAGATCATTCGGAGGTTCGAAAGTGGGTGCCATCAGTATGCTGGTGATTCCCAGCTCTACCTCTCTTTTTCATCCAACCCAGGTCCTGCAGTTTTGGGCTCTCAGTGCTTCACCAATGTGTGGCTGCTGTTGGGGACTTGATGAGGGTGAGCTGACTGAAACTGAAACCAGATAAGAATGAAGTGATGATGACTGGCTGATCATGTAACTTGGAGGGGATTGGAACTCTTGTTATTGAAGGGACCCAGCCCCTCTGGTTACTCAGGTTCATAACCTTGAAGTGCTTCTGGACACTTTGCTACACTTGGACTATCAGGTTGTGGTGGTGGCCAGGAAAGCTTAGTTTTCACCAACTCCCACCTGGTGTGGAGGCTGTCTCCGTCTTTCTGATTCTGGTTTGGTGTCAGGGCTTGGGTGCGGGGACGAGTGAGGGGCGCCCTTCGGCACGATCCCAGAACAAAAAGGAGGCAGGGGCCCCAGATAGACGCTCCCTCTAGACCCGGGCCCACAACAGCAACCCCGAGTACTAAGGCAGGGGGGCCATTGGAGACCCCAGAGAACGGAGGAAGGATGGCCCCTCCCATGCCTGGTGAGAATGCGGCACCGGCAATGGAGGCGCCCCCAGGCCAAGCATGAAGCAGAGAGGAGGAGGACCAGCGTTGCGTCGCTCTGCATGCCTGCAGACACGCAAAGAGGGCGGGGCCTAAGGAACTTAGGCAAGGCACGCAGAGCTCCCGATGCCGGCGATCAGTGAACCTGTGAGGCTAGCTGCAGCGGAGTGGAACGTTGAATTCGTTGACTTGCTAAGAGTGTGTTTGGAGAGTGAACGGAGAGTGGAAGGTGAGTGCATGTGAGAGTGAGAGAGAGAGAGGGGGAGTGAAAGGCAGAGATAGAGAGTGGGAGTGAGTGCACTGGCCCTCCTACCTCGAGGGTTTTCCCCATTCCTTCCCCCTCCTTCCCATTCGTGGGTGTGGGTCCTTCTTCCCCCAGTCCCCGTCCCTGTCTCTGGGTGCTTCCCCCTTTTCCCTAAACACTTGAACCTGGGCACGTGGTGTACTACCCCTAGCACTGTACGACCGAAGGTAAGAGCGGAGCGAGCAGGGTATCAAACCCCTCGGGGAGTGTGAGGAAGGCTGCACACACCGCTTACTGAACGCCTTACTCCTATGATGATACGGCCCCGTCCTTGTAAGGACATATCTACTCTATCTCTCTACTCCCTCTCTCTCTCCCTCTGTTCAAGCTCGTCTCATCAACTTTCTCTCTGACATCTCTACCTGGATGTCTCAACGTCAAGTCAAACTCAACATGGCTAAAACTGAACTCGTGATCTTCCCCCCTCATCCTTCCCCTCCTTCCTCACTGTCAATAACTATTGATGGAGTCACCATCCTGCCTGTCCCCCAAGCCCGTAGCCTAGGCTTCATCTTTGACTCAGCCCTTTCTTTTAAACCCTACATTGACTCTGTTGCTAAATCCTGTCGCTTCTCCCTCCATAACATTGCTAAGATTCGCCCTTTTCTCTCTGTCTCGTCTGCCAAAACTCTTGTTCATGCTCTGGTCATCTCTCGCCTCGATTACTGTAACCTCCTTCTCACTGGCCTTCCCCGGTCTCACCTTTCTCCCCTCATCTCTGTCCAAAACTCTGCTGCCAGGGTCATCTACCTCGCCAGTCGCTTCGACCATGTGCAGCCCCTCCTCTCTTCGCTTCACTGGCTTCCCCTTCCTGAACGAATCCTGCACAAGCTCCTAGTCTTCACCTATAAAGCTCTTCACAACCTTGCTCCCCCCTACCTCTCTGCACTTATCGCCCTCCATACTCCAGCCCGTGCACTTCGCTCCTCCTCTGTCCCTTCTCTCACCCTTCCACGCCTTCCCTGCTCCCCTAAGCGCCTTCGTCCCTTCTCACTTGCTGCCCCCCATGCCTGGAACTCCCTCCCTGTCCACATCCGCCTTGCCCCCTCCCTTCATACCTTCAAATCTCTCCTTAAAACTCACCTCTTTCGCTCTGCTCTGTCTGACTCTTTATCCTGCTGAGCCACTATTCCTATACCTACGATCGGTTTACCCTTATCCTTGCAACATGGACCTGCCTGCTGTCATTCTCATCGTAACCAAGCCAAGTACGTGCACTTGAGACCTCGCATCTTCATGAATGTTAGACCCCTTGTCTCTCCCTCTGTTCCCCTTCCTAAGTCTCTCCCCCAGCTCCTGTCTCTCAGATTGTAAGCCCTAGGGGCAGGGACCGTGTCTATTTTATTACTTTGTAAAGTGCCAGGTACACTGCTGGTGCTATATAAATGTTTGTTAATAATAATAATAATAATATAGGCCACCCTACAACCTGAGGGGTATCTTTTTCAATGCAGTAACTGTGTGCATGCCTCCTTGCCCCGGGAGTTCTCGCCTGGTGTGTGTGTCACCCGTGGGTACTGCTGGGTCTGTGGGTCTCCCTGGCTATGCCCCCATCACATTTGACTACCATCACTCATGATTTCATCACCTTAACTAATGCAGTGTGCTCTAGGTGGGGCTGCCCTTGGTGACTCTGGAAGCTGCAGCTGGTGCAGAATGTGGCAGTCCGGATCCTTATGGGGGTGGGTTACCATGAGGACATTACACCTGTGCTCTACAGCCTGCACTGGCTACCTATAGCTTTCCGAGCACCATTCAAGGAGCTGGTTCTGACCTTTAAAACCCTAAATGGCATGGGCTCCACATATCTGAGAGACCGCCTGTCCTTCCATGCTCCCTTGCGACCTCTGTGGTCATCTAGGATCACTCTCTTGTGGTACCACCTGCTAATCTTTTTTGTCTGACAATGACCAAGAGACGTTCTTGATTGCTGCCTCTATTTTATGGAACTCCCTTCTCCTGGAGGTTCGTCACAGCCCAAACCTGAGCATTTTCCAGAGGCAGTGCAAAACATTTCTTTTTTGCAAAGCATTTGGCAGGCAAGGTTAGGATTTGAAGTGGGAGGGTTTATGGATGAGGGTGGGTTTATAATGAGGGTCTTAAAAGTAGTTTTATTGTATTTTTATGAAGTATGTTTTTATTAGGCACACCACCATGAGCCTTAGGGGAAGGGTGGGGTAGAAATTCAAATAAATACATTTTAAAATGCCAGGTGGTTGGTTCTAACACAGTGCAGGGTGAAGCAGGAATACATGGTTTGCAGGAGGAGGCAGAGCTGCTAATAAACTAGGTCATTGTCTGGTTTTCAGGATAGCTAGCTTGGTGTGACTAAGTAAGTTTCTGGAAGGATGTAAGGCTCCTTGGTCTATGAGGTAGCGGATTATCTGCGGCCAATCAGGAGCCTGGAAGGGTGGAGGCTGATAAAGTCAGGCTCTATACGTGGTCATAGGGTTGCAGTTTTGCTTCTTGACCACAACATTCTGGTGGCAGCATAGATCTCACTCCTGTCGGCAAACCCAGAGCACTAGGATTTGAGATCTCGCTTCCCTTGTGTCCTGACATGGTCTTAATTGAGATCTGCACCAGGGCATTTGGGGTAGAATTAAGGGCACTGAATTTCTGCAGCTTATTGTCAAAGGATACTTTCAAGTGTCATGATTTCAAGTAGTAAACCCTGCTAAAAAGCTGTAGAATATCAGTGGTAAACTACATGGTGCTCATTTGTGACACATGACCACTCCTCCCACATGTTGAATCCATGGAAGACGTTACCCAATCACTGCATATTTAACATGTGGTAGAAGGGGTCATATGTCACAAAATAAATCTGTGGTGAATTACCATGCTGTGCTTTGCCACTCTTTAACCACCACTTTAAGGGTCCTTTGGGGTCTAGTCTAATTGTGAGTGGCATAGAACAAGTAAAAGGATGATATTATTTACTCTCTCATATTATACTAAAGCTACAGGACTCTCTATGAAACTAACTGGCAGCAGATTTAAAACAAACAAAAGGAAGTACTTTTTCACTCACAATTAGCTTATGGAACTTGTTGCCAGAGGTTGTTGTGAAGGTCAGTAACATAGCTGGTTTTAAACAAGTATAATTGGATACGTTTTTTGAGAATAAGTCCATAAATGACTATTAATCAAGTAGGTCAAGGAATGCAACCTCTGACTTTCCGGAGCTGAGAGTGAACAGTAGCAAATTGATCACTCCATTATGAACTGCTGCATACCTCCCCAGTGTGACCAAGGGTGGCCACTGTCAGTGACAAGATGCTGGGCTCAATGGACCTTTGGTAGGGCACTTATGTTCTTACCACCAATTGTCATGGCAACACTGTAGCCATTTTTACACATGACAAAAAGGGTTCTTATAAGTGCTCGAGATAATTCCGGGTGTTATAAATGCTGGAGTTTTGTCATTTGTGAATACACTATTCCCCTTTTATGCAGCAAGATATTTCAGCCTTGTAAAACCCACCTGATGTGACTCTTACAAGGCTGTGAGATCTCACTGCGTAAAAGAAAATTAGCGCATTCACACTTGACAAAACTCCAGCATTTACAACAACTGGCATTATTTTGAGCACTTATAAGAAGCCATTTTTGTCCTGTGTAAAAGTGGCCCATGTGGTAAAACTATTCAGATGTCACAAAACAATGATACCACAGAGTAAACGAGAGGAAAAATCACGCTGTACTACTGGGGTTTACAAATTACAAATGTGACCGCTTCAGTCACTTTAAATTTTATGTCTGAAGGTACCCCGTTCATTTTCCAACCAAGTCAGTGGGCATTTTTATACACGTTAAAGTTCCGTATGTTTCAATCTTCTGGATTTAAAAGCCCACAAGTAAGTTCCGGATGCATTTTTCACACACACACTGCCCTGAAGCAGTTCCTGGATGCATTCTTCACACAAACACTGCCCTGAGGCAGCCTAAAGTAGCCGTAGCTGTAAACGTGACGGGCTGCCATGGAAACCAAGTGACCACAGCTGCCTGGAGCAAAGCAGTTTACCAGGAGAATCTTTTACACACAGAAGTTCTGGGAGAAGTTCTATGCAGAAGTTCAAAGATCCGGATGTTTAAGGTCTGGGTGAGTGATTTAGACACACAGAAATTCAGGATGTAACAGCAAACATGCAGGAGAAATGTGTGTGTAAAAACACCCAATGAGACCAACATCTGTGTGCATATCTAAGAATAATATTTGGACAATAATGTTAGGGTGCCACAATACAACACAAAGTTTAAATATGCAGCAATGAAACTGTGAGCGAGCTTGAAATGAGCGAGCTTGAAATCTATTCCACTCTGCTGATTTTAAATGAGAGTATCTTAGTTGGCTGACAGTTCATAATTTCCACTTAATTTTTCTTTCTTAGCAATTTCTAATGGCTGTGGTTTCCTAAATAATTTTACTTTAGTAAAAAGAAAAAAAAATCAAGTACTTGTCATTTTTCAAGTTGTGAAAGCTCCTTTTCAGTTCTTGTTACCACAAAATACTGGAAACTATGGAGTTTGTCAGAAGACTGTGTCATTCAGATCATTCTAACATAAAGGATAACACACATTCCTTGGGCACAATATGCACAGCATATGGAGTTGTCTCTTTTGTGATCCCATAAAAAACCTTCAAGCTGCCTATGAGCCAGTGTCAAGCCCTGACCATGACTTCTGCTTAGTTTACTGTTATTTTCTCCTCTCCTCCTTCTGCTTCTTTATTTCATCCATCTGCTTTGTTCCCTTAGAAACCCAAATTGCAAAATTTTGTGGTCTAAGATTTTTCTTTAATTATTATTATTATTTTAAATTTCATGTCTAACTATGTTAGGTGACTGGGATGTGGGTGGTCAGGGCAAGTGTAAATCCTTGCAGGATCATAACCCTTGGGGATGTCCTGCTGGTTCATGACAAACAGGAGAATTGTGATCAGTGCGGAATTGTAGTGAGGATCTGGAACAAGGTGGAAGTCAGAGCTGGGGAAATAATAAAACTGAAGTCCAGAAGACAGACCAAGGGGAAGAAACACAAAGTCCTTTCTAAGAAGATAGAGGCATGGCCGGACTTAGGAATTTTGCACCCCTAGGCCCTTCTCGGGCTGCTGCCCTCAAGCCAAGTCCTGCCATAAGCCCCACCCACAAGCCCCGCCCCAACCCATGCTGTGTGTTCATGGATGGGGGAGCCCCATGTGAATGGCGCGGTGTGCATGACTGCAGTGAGTAAGGGTGCATGTGTGCACCCGCCTAACACATCCCCACTCACTCTCCACTCATCCTCATGCACGGAACAATCAGGGAAAATGGTGGTTGCTCCATGGCTGTGGATGAGTGGGGATACATGTGCAGCCGTGTTCACGCCCTGCCCATGCACTGGCATGCCCACGGACCCCCCCACCAGATGAAGCCATATAAAAAGGACCTGTGAGGAGCCACTTGAAGAAGATTAGAAGCTTGCTGCCTTGTAAATAAGGTTCTTTGAGATGAATCCGAATATTCTCTAGGAATGGGCGAACAGAACGTGGTTCGGATGTTCGGATATTTGGTCATCCAGTTTGAAACCAAGTTCAGGTTCGATGGTTCGGTTCAGCCGAGTTCAGTTTGGCCGAACTTGGCCAAACATTCCAAAACAGTGAAACCAAAATTAAACCGAAACCTAATTTTTGGCCCTGGAAAGACGTTTTTCCCTGCCTCCGAACTCGTCCAAACATGACTGAACTGTTCGGTGGTTCGAGAGTTCGATTCAGATGTTTGGTTCAGATGTCTGAACAGATCGAGTTCTGTCCGAACTCTGAACATCTGAACCGCATTCGCCCATCCCTAACATTCTCACAACATCCATCCTTCCAGCCACGCATGGAATTTTTTTCTTAAATTCCTAGAAAGGGTTGGAAGGAACTGTCATTCTGAGGGGTAGAGTGCTTTTTATACTAGAGGAGCTCGAGACCATCACATGGTCTATTTGAATAGGGTGAGCATGCACAACCCAGTTGTGAGAATGTTTGTACCATCTCGAAGAACCTTCTTTACAAGGAAACAACCTTCTGATCACTCACATGGGGAGGAGCTGTTTGTAAACAAACAGCTTTATCTCCCAGCCTGATCAGTGTCCCGGTGTCCAGTTGCTGCTGCAGCATTACTAGCAGGCAGCAAGATAGCAGAGGCAGGTGAGGGATGGGGACCCAGGCAGCAGCCTCCAGCCATGCAAGTAGAGAGAAAAAACAGAGCTGGTGGTGCCGGCACCAGGATCCCCCCCCCCGAAAATGCCACCCAAGGCCCGAGCCTAGGGGGCCTGCACCTAAGTCCGGACTTGGATAGAGTGTGAGAACTGGTTAGGGAAGGAATTAGATTAGGAACGGGTCTAGGTTTCAGGCTTAGGGCTGTAGCTTGATCTCAAGTTTCTCTTGAGTCTTGTCAAAAATCATGATTCTTGGCTCATTCTGACAAACAGAAATGGTCTGAGAACAAGCAGTGTCTCCGCTGCAATCTTATGGAGAAACCCGAACAAAGAAGAAAAGAAAAAACTGTGAATGTGCAAAATGACTGCTGGGGCCATTCTGTGCATGTCACTGGCAATGTCACCACCATTTTGGAAAATTATAGCCGTTCTGCACACGTGAAAAATAGCTACTAAGGGCTCTTCCTGAGATCTCACTAAGGGCTCTCAAGTCTCATGAGAAAAAATATTCTCTTTTAAGACCTACTCAGGTTCACACTACTTGTGACAGTGGCGCAAGTGTCAGCGTACTGAGCAGCTCTGAGCAGCCTGTGGACCAAGATCCTACCTACAAGCACTGAGAGAATGAGATCAGGGGACAGGAACAGAGACGAAGGCATGCAGTCAGTGATGGGCGATGGATCGATGGCAGAGGTCCATAATCTGGACCCTTCCTCATTTTCTTTTCCCCATCCTGGGCACACCCTTTAAGCACCCCCCATCCCAACACCAGTCTGGCCCATGGTGTATATGTTAATTTTAAAAATGGCCCGAGGGAGGGAAAAGACACCCTTTTCCTGAAATAGGTGTTCAGTACTTTCTGAAAATCATAGTCTTTTGGGGTTGGGAGGGAATTACCCCAAGGATAATCTAATCCAACCCCACAACTAGTTCAAATGGAGTCTCTTCGAGGACTGGAAGCTGGAAAGTCCCAAATAGTCACTCCATATCACTAGAGAAATTGAAAACCTTTTCTTTTAATCATTGTAACTCTATTCAAAGGGCTTGACCAAGTTGTTCCAAAAATGGAAATCTTCTTGAAGTCAAAAAGAGTCTTACAAAAGGGGTTAAGCTCAAATTCCGAGCCTACTCTAACTTCATGTCTTTCCAAAGACAAAACATTTTAAAAGTATAATCAGCTTAGAGTGTTTTCAATATTACTGTAGTCGTTATGTTGATAGACAAATGGCTTCAATTTCCAAGGCAGACAATCCATCGCTGTAAAAGTGAAGAACAAGGGAATAATAATGGATGGAATAATTATAATAGAACCATTAATTTTATTTTATCATTAAAAAAACCCAGAAAAGAAAACAAAATAGTAATTTCTTTCCTCAACAAGAATGTAACTCAATTTTTTTGGTCAATCATCACAGAGAAAGAAAATAATTTTTTGTGAATATAAATAATCAGCAAGCTAGCTTTTGTGTTTTAGGTATTTTGAGAAAAGGAATGTGCAAGAGGCTGAATTTGTATGCAATTTTTAAAGCAGCCTCTATCCCACTCTTGCCTTGTGTACTGAAAGCACAATTATCTTCCTCTATTTATCTCAAAACCTTGGATTATAGAAAGAAACAATCAGACATTAATAGCTGTGACCTCAAATAACCTTCTGCTATGTGGAGAAGCTATCTACATAGCTTCAAGGAATTCATGCAGTTGATGACTTTCTGTTGTATTTCTCCATTTTGATTGATCTTTTAGCATTATCCTCTGGATGTATAGTCTCAACACCAGCAGTTAGCACAGATACTAGTCCCATTCACTCCCATGAGACTAACTTCCAGCACTGGTGCTATCTGCCCAAAGGATCATACTCTTTACTTGATAGATTGCAGTTGAAACCTCATTTAGCCATATGCAACTCTGGCTAATAGCAAATACTGCTTCCCTTAATATCTTCCTTTGAAGCACTGGAGTTCATTAGCAGAGACCACAAAACAGATTATAATGATACTGAAAAATTGTCTTCCCTTATACTATTACTAAAGTGTCTGATGCATCCATTTTAAATTTTCCCTTAATTTCCCTACATTTCTCTTTCAAATATCTGAGAATCTTAGGCAGTAGTATTGTAGTTGTAACAGAGATGAACTCTCCTTATATAGCACTTACACCACCCTAAGTAACTTTAACGTATGTAATTTTGACTTCTTCTTTAAATAAAGCTATGTACTATTAACATTCAGAACGTAGATAGAAATAACATTCTGCCACTTACCAAAGTGATTGGCAACCTTTTTAAAGCCAAATAAATGTTTCCATTACTATGATATATTTGAAGCTATTTTTGAAGTTCAGAATAACATGGGGTATTTTCAGACGTGACGAGATCACAGTCAACCCCACTGAACCACAGTGGATTTGGTGGGATGGCTGTGATAGCCAGCATTTCTGTTTGAGCCCTACCAGATGTTCACCACAGTGAATGCCTGGCAGGGATCAACGTTGACCACGTTTCCAGCTCTGCGACAGGCTGCAAAGCTGGAACTGTGGTTATATTGGCCACGATCAGGAAAGGATTGGGAGAGGACCAAAGGTAACGTCAGTTACCTTGCCCCTCTCCGGATCATGGCCCAGGCCACTAGTCACGGTCAGTCGAAGCAGTCTCATTGGCTGCTGTGCCCACCCGTCTCCCTGAGGGCGGCCGGGTGGCCGTGGGAGCATGTGGGAGCGGGCCCATGTGGCCGCACATCAGGCTGCACAGCCCCAACCCCTCCCTGTTCCCCTTCAGTGATAGGGTCGGTACATCTAAAGTATGGACAGCCTCATCACAGACCGGGATCTGTTCACGATCCAGTCTGGGGTTCAGCATGGCACATCTGAGAATACCCACGGATTCACTAATTATTACTAAATTATGAAAATTAATGACTTGTACTACCAAATCCAGCATTTGATTTGTCTCTTGAGTGGAGGTACCTTTTATTATTATTAGTCATTTATATAGCACTTTAGTGTTCAAAGTGCTTTACAATCCTTATCTCAGCACACCCTCACAACACTCCTGTGAGGTAGGTCATAATTTTTTGCATTTTTACATATGGGAAACTGAGGGTAATTTCAGACGTTATGCGGTCCAGAGTCACCACAGTGGATTCCCAGTGGTGGTGAACTGTTCAACTACCCCCCGCGGTCAATAAAAGTCCCGAACAGACGTGACAGGAGCGGGACCACGGCAGGGAATCGGACTGGCAGACCACGACCTTGGGTAGCGCAACAGATGTTGTGCCGATCCCAGGCCAGGCCATGGTCAAAGCACCCGGAAGGCACCGGGGTGACTCGTTCCAGCTGCTGCCGTGTGCCCTTTAAATCTCCCTCTGCAGCCTGTGTTGTTGCTGGTTGCCTGGCAGTGACACTGCGTGCTTTGTCCCCGGCTGGGAATCATTTTGGTCCAGGCCGGAAATGGTCTGGGCCGGAGCTCTGGAAGCATGGTTGAATTTGACCCCATGTGGGTATTGACTGTGGTGAACACCTGGCAGCTGCCGAACAGATGTTCAGGACGCTTTGGCCCCGCCGTGGGATTGACTGTGGTTCACTGTGGTTGAGCGTGATCTCATAAAGTCTGAAAATACCCAGAGACTGGGATATGCACTTGCCTAAGGCCTCCCACTGAGTTCCTGGCTAAGACAGGTCTTGTACACTGATCTCCCAGGTCTAAGGCAAGAACGTAAAAATTAAATTGTCTTCATTATATAACAAACATACAATGTTTAGCTCATAATAAACATAGTGGGAAGAAGACAAAATCCAGATCAAATTTTGACCACAGGAATACTTACAGATTCAGTTGGATGGCTGCAGCAGCAGGAAGGAGAATGCACAATTGCAAAGCATTTCAGAGTGACATATTTCCAGTGTGTTCTTACTATCAAGATGGGGGAGATTTGATTTCAATACTGTGTCCTTTATATTCCCTTCTACCCATACCTCTCTTAACCTCTGAACTCTGAAATGGGGGACAGTGACTCTCAAAATGAGGAGCATATTTTGCATAAATCTTGCACATATATTGTATGCAAATTGAAAGTAGTCAATTGCTTATCTGTCAGGCTGGTCTGATTAAAACAACAACACAATTTCATAACAGTAAAGGACACACATGTCCATATAACTTAACAACTCTCCAGAGTTAAACCCTTGCCCTGCCAGTCTTTAAGTCCAAGCTCTATCACAGCGCTTACCCCAACTGCTTGCTCTCCACACCTTCATGCTATACACAGCCCTCCTTCTGACAATAAGGCTTTTCTCCCACTCCCATCATCTCTTCTCCTGTGTGGATTCTCTCTCACAGATGGGAGACTGTGTGGATTTTCTTATGGACAAATGTTAGGCAACAGCCTAACAGAGAGGCTGCTGATCGGATTTTTTTGTTGTTATTGTTTTAAAACTTAATAAATCACAACATCAGCCCCTTAAAAGGACCAGGTTTGAAGCCTTTACCTGCTAGTTTTCTCAAGATAAATTATTACAAATTATAGCTTCACATTAATGATCCCAAACAGAAGTTTTTATTAAATTCCAAAGTCTGCAAGGAGAAGAGTAACTAAACACTTTGCAAACCGTTTCTCCAACAAGGAAGTAACATATAAAATGCAAACCTTCAGGCAGATAGCAACAATTGCACTAGCACTTTAGTACAAGCTGAATCCTTTTGAAGAGAATGGAACTCACACCAGTGATATCCACCCAGAGGATTATTATTAATCATTCCTATAGCTTTCTATAGCATTTAAAGTACTTTAAAATCATTGAATAGCTCAATCTCACAACAGCCCTATGAGAGAGGCCACTATTCTCATTTACATATAGAGAACTGGAGCCGACTTGCCAAGGCGCCATCGAGGGAGTTCATGGTGAAGATGGGAATCAAACTTCAGTCTCCTGAATCCAAGGGTAAAAACAGATGTGCAGGAAGCATGGAGGCTCCCCAGCCCAGGGTGGGGCGGAAAGCAGCAGTGGTCCCTCGGGGTTGGCAGGCAGCACTGTACAAATCTGCCTACTGCCGGGAGAGCCGTCGCACTGCCTACATGACTCAGGTGGGTGTGGTGTGGGGGGCCGCAAGAAACACGCGGCAGCCCACAGTGGGGATGGTGGAGTCAAACACATATGTTAGTCCACTTCGGCCTGTGTGCGTGGTTGTTGGCTCTGAATGAGTGCCTGGGAACTTTCCAGAGGAATCATTCCAGGTCAGCCACCTACCTAACCTGGGACAGTAGCAGGCTCACGTCTGCCAGTGGGGTGCAGACATTAGGTTGAGTCCCTGGTCCAGGCAGGCCCGCATCACATCTGTTATCACCCCAAGTCTAACACCTCATCCACAGGGCTACACTGGCTGTCTGTTCATCTGGTCTAAGAAATGATTCTAATATAGCAGTTCTTTTTGTTTAGCTAGCTGCTTCAGCAGACTATTAGCTAATTGGCAAAGTTAACAATAATTTGGTTGCCAATCCTGAAATTTGCTTCTCAGCACTCTGAGCTGGTGCTTCTTTCTCTCATTTGAATGGGACTTTGAAAGGAAATCAGTATCTCTCCAGGCAGCATTTAGGTGGGTGTTGGTGAGTGTTTGCTCTCAGCCAACACCCGTCTCCATCCACACCCACCCACGGAGCAACGGATGCCAGTGACGGTTGCTCCGTGGCATTTACACAGATGCCCCCACCCATCTCCACCCAGGGAAATGCTCCCCACCCACTGGCCAACACCCATCTCCACCCAGAGGAACTGGGTGGAGGCATCATGTCTGCACAGGGCCCATGGTGATTGGCTGCAGTGGTGCCCTGCAAACATGTATAATAAAATGTAACAGCCATTATATGGGTGTTAGAGCATCTGTGTAAAAAGGGCCATAGAGAATTCCTGTAATAGGGCTTTGTTCGGTGACACCAGAACTTGGAGTAGTCAACTAGGGGCACTGTTAGGGAAGGCACTGTGAAAACCATATTGGGGGAGGCTGACTGTCTGGCTGGCTGCAGCTGCTTGTCTGCTGTTAGCTTCTGGTCCTTCAGAGCAGTTTGCAGAACTATTTCTCCTTCATTTCCAAATTATTTAAATCTCCTGTCTCTGTAGAATCCTACTAAATGTCTTTTAAGTGACCCCCATTCATCAGAGAAATGACTGGTGGGCATACGAGAGAGATATGATGAATGTGGCAGGCAGTGGGTGGGCAGAAGCTCTTTTTCCTTGCTTCCAGTGCTCCTCTGATACCCTCCTGTGGCCATTAGATCACACTGCATCCCCCCATTCCCTATCAAAGCCGTGCAAATGAATGCCCATTGACATTAATGGAAAACAAAATTTTAAACATAAATGAAATAAAAACAAAACAAAAAATGAAACCTAAAGTAAATTAAACTGAAACTGTTCCCTCCTGCACATCCCTATACTGGACTGATCTCTTACAGGATTGGGTTGAATGACCCTTCAAGTAACACAGTGGCCCTTTTAACATGGTGCCACCAAGTGGGAGGATGCGTGGGTGCGCCAGTACTTGTGTGGTGGGTTGGTGGGACGTACACTTGGCTTTCCACACATCCCCACTCACCCCCCACATATCCCCATGAACAGATTTCTGCATGTTCATGAGTGGGAGAAGCCCATGTAAAAAGGGCCAGTGAAATCCAAATGTATCCCAGGATACGTTTTTTGCCTATAAAGTGAAAATAATTATTGTTTATTATTGGTTTTAAATTGCAGTTAGAGCACAGGTACCCAAAGTGTGGATTGAGACCCCAATAAGGGTCACACATCTGTGGGTGGCATCACAAGCACAATGATATGTGATAACTTTGCATGTCTTTGGGTGAAAACAGACATGACACTAACCACCCTTTAACCCTCCTTGGTGGTCATTTATGCATGTTTCAGGGCTGCATAGGGCACCAATACAGTCCTGCAACATGCATAAATAACCACCAAGGGTGGTTAAAGGGTGGTTAGCGTCATGTCTGTTTTCACCCATTATTGCATCCTAGCTCATGGAATCATAAAGCCTCAAAATGAGATCACACAAGGCAACTGCTGACTTAGAGATCTCAATGGGACTTAGGGTATTTTCAGACGTTACGTTGGCCCCGTACCGGCACCAACGGCTTCGTTCCCCGCCGGGGTCACTCCGTAACGGCACAACAGACATGCCGGGTGGACCCCGGTGGGGAAAGTGGGCGGGGCCGGGGCCGCGCGGCGCAACGTCCGGCCGTGCGGCCCCGCCCCCTCCACGCACCCCACCGCCCACCCTCCGAGGAGATGGGCGGGCGGCGGGGCCAATTCGGCCGCC
>QEPC01004465.1:323692-349090 GCA_003113815.1 Sphenodon punctatus | reverse complement strand
GCATTATTTAAAAACCACTTTCAAAATGGTTTTGACTTTTACACAATCATGGCAAATGTGCATTTAAAACGGTTTAGGTGTTTAAACAAGCATAAAAACATGTGCATTTTTTTACCAACCATGCGCAAATTTGTCTCGTCTAAAAGCGCCCTAAGTCTGACCCAAGCATGAGGAAGGCCAATGAACTACATAAGTCTTTACAAAAGGGATTAGCTGGAATTAAATTTTGCACAGATTTTACGTATGAGTCCTGCACAGAGGTAGGTTAGAGAAGAGCCAGACCATTTGGAGAATCTCTAATAGGCATTCCTGAAGATATGCATTTTCTTATATAAAGTGACTTAGGGCATTTTTAGATGCACCTTTTTTGTCTGGGTTCAGCAAACTCTCATGGGGGGAGGATTTAGATGTTCATCCCCCCCCTCCATGAACGCCATTTTAAACAGTGGCGCTGGGCGACTCCTGCACGTCTTGCAACCCGGACTTGTAATACCCCGAATGGGGAGCATCTAACCCTCTACCCCATGTGGGTTTGCTGAACCCAGACAAAATTGGTGCGTCTAAAAATACCCAAAGTCCCTCTATCTATATAAGAGAAACGCATATCTGCAGGAATGCCTATTCGAGATTCTCCAAATGGTCTGGCTCTTAGAAATGTATGAGGATATCCTAAGATGATAGACAGAGTTGTGGGATGTTCTGTACCCAATAGGACTCATTGCTTGACTCCTCATTCTTCACCCAACCCCACCTTTCCTGACCCTTCCTGTATATGCATAAAGACCTCCCATGCAGAGACATACACATGCAGTCTACCAGTCAGGGAAAGAAAAAAGAAAGGAAAAATACCCTTCTCCCTGGAGACAGGTGCCCTGCTGTGCTGCCAACAATCTCCTTTCCAACAATGTTCAGGTTAAAGTTGAAGACTAACCAATCAGCATTTCCCAGCAGAGATTCACCTTCCTGTTGGAGAGGCCCCTGACTCTCCCACTCCTCTCTCCATTCCACTCCCTGTCAAGAGTAGGGGAGAACATAGATGGTTTGGATGTGTTCTGCTCCTTGACAGACTGGAAAGAATTCCATTGACCTTGCCCTGTAGCTGTTCTGTTCTGAGCCACTGGATTGACTTTACTGGAAACTGTGTTGACTCTTCTGTCTGAAGTGACCGTCCTGCATAATGATTCATGATACAGCTACCATTTGGGAAAAATCCCCATCTCATGTTGGCTGAGCTGGAGGAGGGAAGATAGGGGATATGAGAAACTGAAATTACCAAACCGCTAAAACAGAGAAGAGGAGTCTCCCCTTCTGTGAAAATCCATGATGGGAAATCTCTGTCCATTTCCCATAACTTGTTATAACAGTGGGAATCTAAGTCCCAGGCCGCTTTTACACAAATGGCCAGGGAAGTGCGCTGCTATTATTATTATTTATTTATTTTATTATGTTATTAGCTTTTATACAGCACCAGCGATGTACCTGGTGCTTTACAGAGAATAAGATAGACACGGTCCCTGCCTGAGTGCTCACAATCTAAAGACAGAGGGAGGGGAGACAGGGAAGGGGAAACAGAGGGAGAGAGAAGGGATGTGACAATCATGAGGATGTGAGAACTCAGGTACATGTTCTTGGCTTGGTTACAGTAAATTAGGAGTTTGCAGATAACAGGTGGGGGATAATCCTGGGTGGGAATGATTAGCAGGAGTTAGGAAGGGTGGAGCGGAAGAGTTGGGTTTTGAGGAGGAACTTGAAGGTTTGAAGGGAGGGGGCAAGGCAGATGTGGGCAGGGAGGGAGTTCCAGGCATGCGGGGCAGAGAGGGAGCATGGGAAAATGTGCCATTGGGATAAGCTGCTTGGGGTATTTTTACATGCATCATTTTTTTCAGCTAGTGCAGTTCTGAGGATTTCTGCCTCTTCCAGACTAGCTTCTGCCACGCCTCACACAGTCTTAAGTCTTCCCAAACAGGTAGCTGACCCTTGTTTCACCCTGCTGCCTCTGTTATGAGACCACAGCATTTGGAAACAGATGAAAAAAAGGAAGACAATTTATCCTCACCCATGTGGGCTCATTGAGGGGAGAGCGGAGCAGACGGCCGGGGGCTGGAGCGGGATGTTGCCCCGTCATTGGACAAGTGGTTGCTGTGTCATGCGTGTTGTCACCAGATTGAGGAGTGCCTAACACTCTGTTGAGACACTTTTGCTTCAGTGCTAATTACTCACCTGACGAAGCCTGTTGCCTGGCCAGGGATTGGGTGAAAGGAATGCCGCGGAGCGGATCACGCCCCCATGAGAGGCTTTAACTCGGACTGCGCCTGGCATTCACGCCGCAGGTGCACCCCGCTGGGCCTGGCACCTAAGGGCCACATGCGCAAGGGCGCACCCCTTTTGCATGCAGCCTTAGGCATGGGACAGGCAAAGGCGGGGGATTTGGGTGTTTGGGGCAGGAGTTTTGAAATATAATAGTGGATATTAGGTAGCCTTATTGGTGGATTTTTGTATTTAACTTTCTGTATATTAGCCATTTAAATGAGTCAAGAGAAGGGAATAGAGATGAAGGGATAATGCAGACTTAAGATTTTGGGTTAGTCGTTACGATAGTCATGGTCAGCATTTCTCTTGGGGATAGCCCAAGAACAGTTTCTAAAAAAAGAGTACTGGAAATTGAAAGATTTTATTTCTTACCCCCCATTGATCATGCATTACGATTGGTGATTCACTCTAGTGACCCCCAGATTGTGGGAAAGATCAATGTGGATAGACAGTTCTTACAATCTCGGGGTATACTGGTATCTAGAGTGTTTTTGGCGCAAGTTCCAGAAGCCAATATAGAACAGGATCAGCAATAGGAAGTTTCTGAGAGGGATAGGTTCAGTGGTCATAATCAGCAGGAGGGAAATTTAGCAATAGATATTGAATGGGTTCCGCAGTGCCCTCCCTTCCCTCCCCCCCCCGTGCTGGAACAGATGGAGATAGGGATGGGTCAAGTCCCAATATTGGATGGTCATTTGGGACAGCAGGAGGGTGAACTAATATCATTACTTGAATCTGTGGGCCAAACAAGAGTGTCCCAAAGTGGGTTTTTGGCTAACCAAGAGCCAAAGGAGGAGATCGTAAATACTAGTCAACAGCAATATAAGGGAGGGGTTCTGCTGGATCCACAAGAGATGCTTATAACTCCCCCCCCCCTTTGTCTTAATCTAGGTGCAGATAATTTGGGGGAGCAGGAATCCTTATGGATTTAATCTTTCCACTCACTAGCTGTAATAGAACAAAGCAAAATCTTGGATTGGCTAGGGTCCTTGCAGGAACTGCTTAAATGTGCTAACCCGGACCTAGAGTTTCAAGGGGTTAGAAATAATATAGGGAGAGAGGAGTCCATACAGCGGGCTGTAGGGGAGGGTAAAAATAGAGTGTCAGGAACTTCTGAGAGGCTTTTGGACAAGGGGAGCCTTTCCAATATTGGCAATCCGATTATAGATAAAGTGGAAATTACTCAGGGAGGGGCATTGGGAGTTAATTCCAAGATAGAGGGTAACTCTGCCATGTTGGGAGAAAATAAACTACAGGGAACCCAGGGATTTGGGGGTAAATGACTCACAGTGGATAATTTAACATGGTCCTTTGTGTCATGGAATATATCTGGATGTAAAAAAAAAAAAGTATGGGACCCTGGCTTTGCAGATCAAGTTAGGGGGCATGACTGTGTTTGCCTTCAAGAGACCTGGATGCTGGAGGATTTCACCTTAGGGGCTTTGATGTTTATTCAACTGCAGCTGTCTCTCTACCAGATAAAGTAAAGGGAAGACCCAGTGGGGGACTAGCCCTGCTTTTGGCTAAGTCTATGGAAGCACAGGTCTCTAGTCTCGCAGGTTATGTTCCTTTTTACTCAGTCTGGAGACTGACCTTTGGGTGCCCAATTTCAATTATAATCATAATAAACATATATATCCTCCCCCCCCCCCCCATAAATTCTCCCTATTATCTAGATAGGGTCTGGTTGAGCCTTAAAAATACAGTCTTAAAACTGAAGGAGAGGTTCCCTATGGAAGGCTTATTTATAACAGGAAACTTCAATGCCCATTGGGGCACAGCTAATAAACAACCATGGGGTGTACTCCAGGATACGTGATTGCCATCGGTGTTTTCTCGTAAGAGGGTGTCTAAAGACACCAAAACAAATGTGGCAGGATTGCTGCTGCAAGATATTGTGGATTTGGCCGATCTATTCGTTCTGAATCGATCTTTGCTGGGGGATAGGGAAGGAGAATATACTTTTGTCTCTCAATTGGGAGGAAGTACAATTGACTTTAAGCTGATCTCAGAAGTATTACTCCCGTAGGTGGTAGATTTTTCAGTATTGGATGCCGCAGACTCATATCATTTCCCATTGAATACGCTGATAAGTAGATCCCGGGACTATGTTACTAATGGGGGGGGGGGAGAGATTTAGGTGGAAAATAGTGGTAGGAACGGAAAGGGAGAATGTATGAAGAGGATTAAGTGGTCCCCCCAGATCTTGGAATCTATTGAGGTTTTTCTAACATCACACTATTAGAATCTTTCAAAGAGAAGGATATATTGGACCAGGAGGCCTTTCTCCAAGAATACGAAGAGCGGGTCTCTCGGTTGTTACCCTTTTTGACAGCACCAGCGGGAAATTGTCTGAAAAGATATAAGGGATCAGGATGGTTTGACGATACCTGTAGATTGGCAAGAAAAAAACGTAGCAACCCTTCCGTAAAGTGAAGGGAATAGATAGGAATTGTCAATTGCTTGGGAAATTTCTTAAGGCAAGAAGTGATTATAAAAGACTACTAAGAGAAAAGAAAAATCTATATCAGCTTAAATTCTGGAATAAACTAATATCTGCGGCGGAAGATAGGAATTAAAATAAATTTTGGCACATAATTAAATCTGTCTGGACTTCAGGAGCCTGTAAGGAAGAGGCAATTATCTCAGCGGATAAAGGGAGTCACATTATAGTTCTATTTTCTCTAAGCCTGTGGCGGGAATTGATGAACCCCTGCAATACACGATGGAGTCTCTACCAAAGTGGGATCCAGTTACTCTAGCAGAGGTCAGTACTATGATATCCCACATAAAAATAAAAAAGGCTCCGGGAAAAGGTTTTATCCTGGCAGAACTTTTGAAAGGGAACATTGATTGGTGGAGCCAAGCTCTAGCCCTGTTGTTCACTCAAATAAATATGTCTGGGAAAATTCCTAGAATGTGGATGGTAAGTGTAATAGTCCCTATTTTTAAAAGGGGCAGTATACATGATCCAGCCAACTACCGCCCCATCAGTCTCCTAAGTGTGGTTGGGAAAATTATACACTAGATATCTAGTGGCCAGAATTCAAAATTGGGTCACCCAAGAAAATCTTATAAGAGTGGAACAAGCTGGCTTTAAAGAAGGAATGTCAACAGTGGATCATATATTCGTGATTGATCAATTGATCTCCAAGTTTGTCCATGTTCGTAATAGCTCAAGCTTATTTGTATGCTTTGTGGACCTCAAAATGGCATTTGTTACTGCTGGGAAAGATTATGGATAAAATTGGTGACCCCAGGCATTTTATTTGCCTGGCATTGACCCCATATTATTTATTTGATACAGGAAATACATACTAATAACTCCCTGCAAGTATGACTAAATAATGCGGGAGCCCTCTCTTGCCCTGTCACTGTCAACTGGGGTGTCAGACAGGGCTGTATTCTCGCTCCTATTTTGTTTAATTTATATCTTAACAATATGAGAGAGGCCTTAGTGAATCCAGTTTATCATTCAGCAGAGATGGGTGGTCAGATTATATCTATCCTTCTCTATGCTGATGATACTGTTCTGATTGCTAGAACACAAGTAGGACTAAGGAGACTAATGGAAGCCTTTAGTGAATACTGTAAGAACGAGTATTTAAAGATTAATTATACCAAAACCAAAGTTATGAGGATCAGTACAAGTCAGAAGATACACAGGTGGGTTATGGGTGAAAATGAAATTGAGCAGGTTACCCATTATAAACATCTAGGGGTTATTATTTCTGCAACTCCTTCCTGGAATGCCCACCTTAAAGCAATTCGGGCTGTGGTAAGGGCAACAGGGCAGGGTATTGCCAGTTTTTATTGGAATAATGGGGGGAGATTGTTTAAACCTGCACAGAAACTGATAAAAGCAAAACTGGTCCCCCAACTCTTATATGGGGCCCAAATCTGGAGTGTCAACAAGTTAAATGACTTAGAGATAGAACAAAATAGGATCCTCCGGATTATTTTACATGCACCAAAACACATGCCAGCAGTCCTGCTTAGAATGGAGTCAGACTTTAGTCGTATTTCTATGTATGCCAAATTAACAATAGTAAAATACTGGCTTTGCCTAAATGTGGTCGCCTGTGGCTCACTGGCATCATTAATAATCCATACAGCAGTGGGCCAATGGCTGGAATCAATAAAAGTCCATTCTAAGTTCCCTGGGGCTTTCGGTGGCATATGTTTTGACCCTTCTTTTTGCTAAGGCGTGGTCGGAAACCAAGGCCTGCATCCTTGATCAGGAATTACAGTTTGAACATGACCAGCTCATCTCTCAGAAAATATCTTAATTGTATGGGACATTTGTGATTCCAACTAGGGGTGCCTCTTATCTGGCCAATTATAGGATGTGCAAAACGAGGATGGCTCTGACCCAGGCATGATTAAATGTGTTTCCTTCGGCAGTCACCGAGGGTAGACTGGATGGGATACCACGTGAAGAGTGGCTATGTAGCGAGTGCTGTAAGTTACAACAAAAATGCGTACAGACAGTGGCGCATATATTGGTAGAATGCCCCACATATCAAGCTTGGAGGGAGCTTCTTATTGTTCCCCATTTCAAACACTTAGGTGCTGGAATGTTGAAGGAAGAATTCTTGCTCTGTGACAAGAACCATTTGGTGTCTGCAAATGTGGCAAAGTTTTTGACTTTGGTCAAAAATTTAAAGAACAAAACTAAAGCTCCAATTTAAGCTGGGCATGGACTAAGAGTAGTTTGCCTTGAGATTGGGGAACCTTTGGGGATATAATTGTTAAAGTTCCTTAAATCCTGGGTACTGTAAAAATTGCAGTTAGATATATGTATTATTTGGTTGCGAAGGGGGTAGTGGAGAGATGGTGTATAAAATTATTGTTTTCAGTAACCAATTGTGTTTTATATTTTCTGTTTGTTTTATTTTATAATGGCTATGGCTATCTAAATAAAAAAATTGAATCAGTTTACATGCACCCGAAGTGACTGCCTGTCATAGGAATCGGCAGCGCATGCAGTCTCTTTAAAGACGCGTTCTGGAAACATCAATATCGGGGTTTTCAAAATGCATCTTCACCTATTCCTATGGCGGGCGACCACTTCCGATGTGTGTAAACACATCCTGTGTGGCTTTTCCCAGTGGTGCGTTGAAGAACGCGCTTCCCTGGCCGCTCATGTAAAAGCAGCCTCAATGACTTGTATCGAGACTTAGCTTTTGAGTGTCTTTGAAATCACCTAGAGACTCCTAAATTACTTAAGTGCTTTTAAACCCATCATCTCTTTACTGTTCATCAGTAAAATATTTAATCAGGTTCCTATGTGATGCTTGCCCAAAGGAATTTCATCTCATCCTGTGTCCCAACATTGACTCTGGAGCATATCTTGACTGCCACTTGGCAGGCTTCACTTTTTGTGTATACATATGTGAGGAAGCTTAAATTGTCTTTGAAAAAAATCTCCTAGAGAACTGCTAACCACCTGTCCAGTTGATTGAGTTACTCTACTTGACTTTAGAAATGGCAATGACAACATAAAATAGAAACAACATCAAAAACTTGCTTACACACTATTCAGTTCATGTACAGATTACAATCTAATTTGAAGTCTTAATGATAGGGTGCTAATATCCCTGAAGATCATTATGTCACTTTAAAGGAGTTGTGCAACCAGCTGCTGTAGAACTTTCTCTTTTGTCTGCTCACCCTGACATTTTTTTAAAAAAGAACACTGACTTCTTTTCATACACAAGTGCTTTGGTTTTCTCTGGCCTGCCCCACACAAGACATCAGGCAACCTTACCCCACAATGAGGTGCATCGTATGGCTGGTGGCCACCAAATGTTCCCCCACCCCGAGGCAGGACAGGGCAGTGCAGTGCAGGCTGCCAGGTACTATGTGATGCATCCTCTGATAAAGGGTGGGGACACAGTGTGTAGCAGTGGGTGAAAACCAACATGATGCTAACTCCACTTTAACCCCACTTTATTATCTCTTATGCATGTTGCAGGGCTACATAGGACACCTATACAGGCCTGCAACATGCATAAGACATGTTAAAATAGTATTAAAGTGGAGTTAGTTTCATGTAATTTTCACCCAGTGTTTCCCAATGTGGGGTAAGGTTGCACAGGTCAGGTAAAGAGGCTACTTCCCATGGGGCCAGTCCCTGCCTGACTCACCCTGTGGTGAAGTCTGCCGCAGGACCTTGAGCAGCTGGTGTGTTCGCCATCCCCATGTGGCCACATCACGGCCAGGGGCGGGATATTGATGAGCTGAGGAAGGGTGGATGGTACGGAACTGAGTGCCTACGTATGTGGCCGGTGTCTGAGCCTGCCCTGTGGTGTGGCAGGACAGCCTACAGCGGCCTGCTTGCTTGGTTTCCCTGCAGGGAGGTGTACTGTCTGCCCAGCTATCAGTGCTGGCCCTGCATTGTGGTGGCTGAAATTTTCCGCTGTGGGGCTCATGGGGATTGGTCCCAGCTGGGCTCATCTGGCTTCACCCTCTAAACCCAGCAAATATTAGAATCTTACCTATGTTATTCTATCCGGTCCTTATTGCTTTTTTCAATACCAACATTTAGTAGCATGCTTGCTTAATTGCAAAGACTGCATTATTGAAATAGTGTATTGGTTTCAGGAACTGGCAAGGGGAAGTTGCTGTCAGGGAGTTCAACTTGAGTTCAGTTTACTAAAGCAGGGTAAGGCATAGCCTGTTAGATCTGTGGCCCTGTTTACAGTGGCTAGAAGTTACAAGTTAGTTCTGTGTAAAGGATATTAAAAATGCATCATTGCTTTGGGCTGGTGAAAGCCAGGAGTTTAAAACCACGACAGGCATTTAATCTTGCATAGTTAGGGCTTCATTCTCAAACCCCAGCAATGTTACTGTATGTACTCATTGTGTATGTACAACTTCAGTAAATTTGGGTCAACATGGACTTGAATTATTTAAGACAACAGAATGGTTTTGATTTACGTTGTCTGAGGATATGGACCCAAAAAATGTAAGCAAAAGAGTGGAAACTTTTCTATAGGTTTATAGAGCCATAGAATTATTTAGCAGGATTTTGATCCCTTATTAAATCCTATGAGCTGGTGCAAAACATTCTATAGAAAATGATAACCTTCCAGGAACTTTTTTTTTGTTCGTTCAAGGGAACTTCAGGCTGCAGAGGGATGACTTACCTGATAAGCAGGGAGTCTGATGGTGGGATGCAGGAAAGGTTCAGTTTTCCCCTTGCTGATTCTTCCTGCCCACTCCTTCTTGCCCCTGCTCCTTCTTCCTGCATTCCAGATGCACAGAACTTCAGGGCTTCCACAGAATTAAAATGTTTAGCCGCATGGAGCTCAGACAAAATTTGGTGCTTTCATTGGAATCCCCACTATTTTCTGTCCTGCCATGGGGGTTTTCTGTGAGCGGGAGGAGTACGCTGTTTAGAACATAAGAACAGTGTGAGCAGGAGGAGTCCACTGTTTAGAAATGTTAAATTTCTGTGTTGAAATTAGTCCAGCAAAGTTGCACAATAGGCATTACATACTTTAATTAGGGGCACATAATATTCTGTCACTGACAGAGAGAAGACAAGTGTGGATGCAGCTGCAAATGACTCTTAGCTTGTCTAGGAAGCAGCATTATAGAAACCAGATTTTTGTCCTTTTGCAGTGCTTTCAGCCAACTCAACAAGTGTCTCTAAGATGGAGACCTCAATAACCTGAACGCTAAAAGAGCAGCTGCAGGGAAAGGGCATTTATAATTGGGTTCCATGTAACTGAACATTACACAGAGCTGGGTGGCACCTATGAAATATAACCAAGCCAAAGAGTAGTATGCCATTTTTTACTCCTCATAGAGCAGGGCAATGAATAATAGGTTAAATCAATTTTAGTCAAGGGAGGGAATGTTGCTTGCTTCACTGGGCCAATAAATCACGGAGTATGGAAAATATAGTTTCTATTATTAGGAAGATATAGAATATTGATGAATATATTTTGCTAACGAACCCCTTTCAGTTAATAAATATGCAAGAAAATAGCATAATTTAGTATGGGAAGTCATATTAGGAAGGCTCATTAAAATCTGTAAATCTGCTACTGACACCTAGTGATGAATAATTCATCAACTGTTTAAGGCATTTACAAAAAAAGAAAAAAAGAAGAAGAAGAAGAAAGGTAAATTACTTTTATTCCTGGGCTAATTCAAATTTTTTGTTTTGTGAAGGGATTTTATATATATATATATGTAAAATCCCTTCACAAAACAAAAAAGCAACTGTGTATTCATTAATGCAATACAGGAGATGAGACCTCTGCCTATATATATATATATATTTCTGCTAGTGTGAGGTTTGGAAAGTTTAATTGCAAATTGATTAACACAGTGCTTTGCTAATTAAATCAGCTGAAGGATAATTAGACTGACACCATGCTAGGTGCCGCAAATTAAGGTACTGTCCCAATACATTAAATACAGTACATTTATCACTGATAAACTAACAACCTATTTATTTGAGCTGACAGCCAGTGGGGGTGGGGAATGAATCTTTACAGTATTGCATTAATGAATACACAGTTGCTTTTCTGCTACTGCTAATTGCAGGCTCCTAAACAATTAGAAATGACATAACCTAAAAATGGCCATAGTGGGTCGTCAGGACCAATGGTTCATCTATCTCAGTATCCTGTCTCTGACAGTCTCTAGCCTTAGTTGCTTCAGAGAAGTACACAGCAGGTCATAATGGAGTGAGTGATCCATTTCCTGCTGTTTGCTCTCAGCCCCAGCAGGCAGAGGTCTCATCTCCTGACTAGCTTGTCTGATGTTTATCTGTGCATCTGACCTCTAAGAACTTATCCATTCCCTTTCTGAATTCAGTTATTCTGTTGGCCACAACATCCCCTGGCAATGAATGTCACATTTAAGAAAAATTACTACTTTTTGTTGGTTTTAAACTTGCTGCTAATTAATATCATTAAGTGTGTCCTGTAGTTCCCATATTTTGAGAGAGGGTAAAAACAATACCTCCCTATTTACTTTCTCTGCACCATTCATGACTTTTTACACATCTGTCATTCATCTCCCTATCATTCATCTCATTTTTAAGCCCCCTACCCCACCTAATGAATCTTTCCTCGTAGACAAGCTGCTTCACACCTTTGATCATACCTTAAGCGAGGGTTGTCCTTAAGAGGTAATCTGTAGCCCTTTTTACATGGGCCGCAGCATGAGGGGCGGGAGGTGGTATGCACCATGTTCCATGTGTGGGAGTGGGGAGGGTGTAGACGGGCACACACCCATTTCCACCCACCTCCACCCATAAACACCCACGGAGTAACTGCCGTTTTCACCGGTTGCTTCGTGCGTGGGAGATGGGTGGAAGTGGGTGTGAACACCCACCCCCATGGGATTTACGCGGGTGGCACCCACACATGAATATCCTGTGCGTTCATGCTTGGGTGCCGCCCATGTAAAAAGGATTTATAGCCCATGGGGTTATACATTATATACATGGGGTTATAACCCATGGGTTATACCTCTTAAGGGAAACACTCGCTTAAGGTATGATCAAAGGTATGAAACTGCTTCCCTATGAGGAGAGGTTCATCAGTCCATTATATATATATATGGACTTTTCATTTATATTTGTTTTTGTCCAAAAAATGTAGATTTGAAAAGCTGAAACCTGCTTTGATCTCAAATCTGTCTGTTAGTCCTTGTGAGTTATGTGATTATACTATATTCAGTTTATATCTTGGTAAGATTCTTACACTGCTTTTAGACGAGGGCGCTGAAAGTGCCTCCGGAGCCACGAGTTAAGAGAGAAGCTGCGCCGTGCTGCCGGAAGTGACTTGCTCCCCATTGCCAGCAACGGCGGTGGCTGGAGATGCGGTGCTTTGCAGAGGCGCGTTCTGGAGACCTGAAAATTGAGGTCTCCAGAATGCACCTCTGCAAAATGCCACATCTCCAGCCTTTGCCGGCAACGAGGAGCACGTCAATTCCAGCAGCGCGGCTTCTCTCTTAATGCGTGGCTCCGGAGGCACCTTCAGCGCTCTCGTCTAAAAGCGGTGTCAGTCTCTGGATGTACAGTCCACAGCAGATGAGGGTTCAGTTTCAGTTCCAAAGCCAGAAGCATGGATGTTTGGTCAAAGAAAGAGATAATTCAGAAGCTAGAAGTTCAAGCAGTAATCAGAACCATGGGATGTTTCACAAGTCATGGTTTGTAGTTGTACAAGATCAGGGAACCAAGAAGGTCTATCCAAGACGATACAGTGAAGAGGATACAGTGAGAGGTGAATTGAGGAGTGGAGCAGGAATAAAGAAAACAAGTTGTAAAGCAGGGACATAGGCAGAAACCAAAGTGCAGATACAGGTAAGAAAGGGAGTAGGGCAGAATAGTCTCTGGATGCAGCATCTGTGGCAACAGGTAGGCATAGCATCTTCTTGCTCAGACAACCTAGGGAAACCCAATAAGTTATATAGTATGGACTGGCTAGGGTTGAAACAGGTACCTAACGTAGTACTGTGGATAATACCTGTATTTATGGGTACCATGTTGTGGGTACCCAGCAGGTTACCCAGGTACCAATTGGGTTCCCGGATACCTGAAAAATAGTTAATTTTACTAATTACCATTACTGATATTCCAGCAGTATATCGGGTCAGAAAACAAAAAAAGCAGGCCAGAAATTTAAAAAATCAGGACCAGAAGTTGACTTTCCAGGACCAGAAGTTGATTTTTTCGGTTGGAAAACCAATAAATAGGTGACAGAAGTTGTTAATTATTTTTTTAAAAGTCAACATTCCAGGACCAAAAGTCAACATTCGGGGACATCGGGAATCTGAATTGGGTTACAGTCAGATACTCATCGACGGGTTCGGGTACTGGAAATTTGACAACCACAGAGATGGGCTTTCAAATGTTCCCAATGCTGCAGTTTTCATGTTTTGCCAGAGTGGCACTGTAGCAGCACAACCAAGAGCACATTCACACATACTTGAAATCAGTGCTTTTTTCTTTCCCACGCGTATTCGGACAATCTGGGAAAGACTCCATCCGCTTATTTAGCAGTTCTTCTGATTGTTTTTCCAGCGCGTTGAGGGGCAGCCAAAAGCTACCCTTACAAGCATGCATTTGAAATGACCCGTGTAAATCCCCTTGTCAGAATGTCGGTGCTCCTAGTCAGTGTCATGTCAGCTACACAGTGCCCAGCTTCCCGACTCTGCTTCTCTCCCCTCTCCGGGACCCAAGAGCCAGGGAAGCAGGGAGCTGTGTAACTGACATGACACTGACTAGCCTAGTCAGTGTCTTGTCAGTGTGAATAGTGCATGGGTTTATTTAAACTCATTTTGAAATTGACTGCATTTAGGAAAAGCAGCATTTTAATGTATGTGTGAATGTGCTCCAAGTTTTCACTCAGAAAACCCGGTCATCCTAGGTTTGAGTCCCACAAGTCCTGACAATCTCGGATAACAGGAGGAACAGAAAAGATGAATTAGTGGTGTGAAAGAGATATGCAGATCAGTGGCACAGTTGGAAACAAAACCTAGGCAGTCTGATTCCTGCCCCCTGCTCACACCACTTTATACAGCATTCCCTCTATCTAATATGTCATTTAAACCTTTCATGACATGGAAAGCTTGCTGGCTCTAGTAGTTATGTAGGAAATGTAATTGATTGTAGAAGGTGAATGGAAGGTTTGAATATGAAAAGCTCTCATCCAACTAGAGCGCTTAAGAACATGACCTACGAGTAGTCCCAGAACTACACATGTGCTGAAAGCTAAGTATGTGCTTATGTGCTTTTTTCAGATCCAGGTCTAGGTATATTGAACAATTAGTCTGCAGATCCTGGATGTGCAAGCTTGCTGTAAGAATCAATAAGCTAATAAGTTAAAAGAACATTTTCCCATTTATAAAGATTCTTTCAATTTAAGTACGTAACTAGAACTGAAACGAGTAATTAATCTACTGCGCCCAAATAATAACTGCAATTTTGGGCAGCCTATCAGGTTTCTGCTGAGCATTTACACACATGTGCAGGGGCTCAAAGGGCTGCCAGAAATTGTGATTGCCCAGCAATAGTTAAAGTAAAAGTAAAGATAAATACCTGTGAGGGCAGAGGGATGCCCTGTAGGGGGATGTGGGGGGGCTCCTCATGCTGAAGGGAGAGATGCATGGGAAGTTCTGACAGGGTGTCTCCATGCTGGCTGTGAGCTTCCTTCCATCCTGGCCGCCATGGCACCCTCCCTGCCTGTAGAAATGATTGCTGACTCAGGGAGATGTAGTTCCCAGAAGAATGCTGCTATCCATTTCCTAAAGGTCAGGGTCAGTGACTGCGGGCTTCTGGGAAGGGTAGTACCCAAGAAGCGTCCTGGAGTTTGGGAAATGGATGACAGGGTAGTCCTGAGAACTAAATCTCCAAGAAACCCTGAGTCAGCTACTATTCCCACAGGCAGGGATGGTGCCATGGTGGCTGAGGAGGAAAGAAGCTCATGCCGTCTGGGAGTACTTTCAGACATGATGCTAACCACCCTTTAACCACCCTTGGTGGTTATTTATGCATGTTGCAGGGCTGCATAGGGCACCAATACATCCCTGCAACATGCATAAATAACCACCAAGGGTGGTTAAAGAGTGGTTAGCGTCATGTCTGAAAGTACCCTGGCATGCAGACACTCCCCCACCCCACCCCCTGTACCTCTCCCTCCAGCATCAGAAACCCCTATCACCTCCCCCCTCACATGTGTCCCCAGGTATTATTTTTTTTTTAACTAGAGCTAAAGTGAACAGCCATTGGATGCCCTGAGGGTAATGTATGATTCCCAAATCCTCTCTGATGGATTTAGGGCACCATAGATGCACCAGGTACACCCGTTTGAACAGGTGCTTGTTTCAGCTCTATACATAACCAAGTATGTTAAGGGTGTTATTTCATTTCCTTTAAAATAAATAAATTTTTAAACATGAGTAGACAGTGGAGTGTTAGTCAAACCATCAAAGATGTTTTACCCCAGTTAGGGTTTGCTCTTCTTCTCAATATATTTCTTTTTCAGTTATTTCTGTGTTGTGAACAAAGTTTAATAAATTATCCATTATTATATTCATTAAGAACTTAGCCCCTTTTGAGTTGTTCAAAACCATGCTTGATTTTCCCTTGAATGTATTTGTAAATATTCATGGGCATTATTGTAAAAGATGTAAGATGGCTTCCTGCACAGAGTGCCATTAACTTTAAGACCATAGCACAAATAACAAAACTTAAGTAGCAAAAAACAATCAGTCCCTACTCCAGAAATGTGCAGTGTGTGGGCAGAATCACATTAAAGACTCCACCCACACATTATAAATTGTCATGTTGGGATTATTTACTTGCTGTTTCTATTATGTGGTTGGTTGCCTGAATCACATGATTTTCTTCTCAAATTATACAGCAAACTTTTCCTACAGGGAAACAATGGGGAAAGAAATTGCATACAATCCAGTGTGAATTTTCAGATGTACCATACACTAGCAAATCTTTTTATACATTTGGAACTTCTGACGTCTGCAAACACTTTCACAAATACCTTATAGTCATTTAAATGTTTAAGGACAGTTAATAATATGAACCCTTGAATCATTCAATTTTATTATTTTATTTGTGAAGAGGTTCATTTGAATCAGGTTCATTTGAACAGCGTTATCCTTGTACGTGGGGAAAAAAATCCGGATCCCCCAACCCTTTTTATATCTTGTAGGGTTTTTTTACTTGCTGATGGTTTTCTCTCTTTCCTGTGAAGATAGAAAAGAATCCCTCAAGGTGACTTCTTCTAGGGCTTGAATAGCCTTTTTTTTTTGTTGGTAGAATTGACATCAGACAGCTAAAGACTGAACATTTTTCTTCCGGTCACACAAGAGAAATGAGACAATCTGCTGCTAAGAGGAAACCTCCTCTTAGATCGGAGTACAGTTCTTCAGAGAGAGAAAGAGAGAGAGAGAGAGAGAGAGAGAGAGAAAGTGATTACATTTAAGCGTGCTTGGGAGGAAACCTCTTCCAAAATTTTCTTGAGAAATTTGGTGACAAAGGCACAATTCCTTACAGTAATAAACATTAATATTTGGCAAATAGAGCATCTTTATTTTGAAATGAAGTGTTCAGGAAAGGTGGAATCTAGACTAAAGCGATACAACATATTTCAGTAGTGCTGAGATGGTTCTGTCAAGATTTGAGCTTTATTGTGAGAAACAATGTATTTCCAAGTTTATAGCCATAGCAAGAAGCTATGGTATTTTCATAATTTATAGCTATTGCAAAAAGCTTTTGGTGCTACACTGCAAAGGAGACACAGACACTTAGTTGGGATTTAAAGGCTACACTCTTTATTAATTAACAATATAACTGAACCAAAAAGGGGGGAGGGGGATGTAGAAACCTACTCCCTCCCTCCCCAGCAATGGCTGGTCCGAGTGGCTTCAACTTACAACATCTAGAGACCCTGAGGTACAGCCTGAGTTCAACCTTGAACAAACTTGAACGTCCTCCACCACCCTGGTCCAAGCTACCCAGCTTGAACGGTAAGGGATGCATTCTGTGCAAGGGCCCTCTATATTTATTTATTTATTTTATTTAGACAAATTTAATACCCCGCCCCTCCCACATAGCAGCTTGGGGCTGTTTACAATCACAATAAAAACTTTAAAAACATAAAAACATCAAAGCAGGAGGACTAAAACCTATCCCAAATCAAAACCTATCCCTAAATCAACCCCCCACCCATCCTCCTCACCAAAGGCCAGACAGAACAGCCAGGTCTTACAACTTCATCAAAAAGAGGGGATATTCGGGACCAAACGGGCCTTTAACAGCTTTGGCGCAACCACCGAGAAAGCCCTCCCCTCCGTGAACCTTCGAAAAACTCAAGGCACATCAAGGAGAGCACTCCCCAATGACTGCAGCAGCCGATCCAGGACACAAAGGATGAGGCGGTCCCGCAGGTAGGTTGGACCTAAGCCATTTAGGGCTTTATAGGAAAGCACAAACACCTTGAATCAGGCCTGGAAGACTATAGACAGCCAATGCAATGAACAAAGAATAGGTGTTATATGTTCCTGGCTGCCAAGTCCTACCAAGAGATGGGCTGCTACATTCTGCACCAGCTGCAGTCTCCGAACCATCACCATGGGTAGCCCCATGTAGAGCACATTACAGTAGTCAAGCCAAGAGGTGATGAAAACATGAATGACCGTGGCCAGGTTGGAGTCTGAAACATACGGCCAAAGTCAGCGGACCAGATGTAGTTGGCAAAAGGCACCCCTCGCCACAACCTCCACCTGAGCATCCAAGCAGAGCTGTGAATCAGGGAGCACCCCAGACTCCGTACCTGGGGAACCCACAGGGGACAGACCCCATCAATGATGGGGGCTGTCACCTCCACTGCCTTACCCACCAGCATCACCTCCATCTTGTCGGGATTCAGCCTCAGTCAATTTGCCCTCATCTAATCCCCCACAGCTGCCAGACACTTGGTAAGCATGCTAGGCCTGGGTCCGATGAAAAAGAAAGGTAAAGCTGGGTGTCGTCAGCATATTGATGACACTGCAGGCCAAAACTCCTGACCACCTTGCCAAGCGGCTGCATGTACACGTTGAACAAAGAGGGGATAGAACAGAACCCTGTGGGACTCCACACGAGAGGTCTCGGCATGATGAAAAATAATCTCCAAGCACCACTCGCTGAGTTCTTCTGGCCAGGAAAGCGTGGAACCAGTCAAGAACCATTCTGCCAATTCCCACACGATCCCACGGGTGCTTCACCAACATCTCATGGTCAACAGTATCAAAAGCAGCTGACAGATCTAATAGAATCAGCAGGGCCAAAGGAACCTGATCTAATTCCCAGCTCAGGTCGTCAACCAATAAGCAAGCAGGGTTCAACTGGCACACCACATGCCTACAAGACTACACCTGTCCTGTAGGTTTAAGCTGTACCCATTTTTCGTTTGTCAGGCACAGGGCTACTTCCCTGCCCATGCAGTGTCCCTTTCTCCATCTCATAATGAGATATCTCTTACTGCTATCTAATTATAACAACAATTCAAATTTCTCCTGGACCCTCAAGTGTGACAATTTAATTGAAATAAGGGACCTTACAATTCTGTAGGAATGACAAAAACAAATAACAAAACCCCACAACCTAGCACCTCAGGGCCATCAGAGGTTCCAAGAAAAAAAAAATCCTTCCAGGTCCTGAAAAACCAGCAGCCCCATAACTGACATAGTGCCACAAGCTAAACAAAGGGGTGGGGCATGAGTGGGTGTTGCTCACGCCTCCCAGTCTGCAACCTTCTGCTGTATGGCGGTTTGGTCGGCACTCAAAGTTCCATTCCCATAGCAACTGCATCTGGGCTGGTTCTTTGGCCAGCTACAAGCCTGCGCCTCCTCTCCTAGTCCGGGCAGTGCCAAAAAATGCTCCTCCTGAATGAGGGGAGCTATGGAAAAAGTAAAAATAGACAAAGTGTGAATGGGGAAGCAGTGGTAATGTGGCTTGTTCAAAGTCACACCGTGTGTAAGCAGCAGAGCTGGAAAGAGAACCCAGGTTTTTTGTTTCCTAGGTACTGACCTGCTGCTTACACACTGTGTGACTTTGAACAAGCCACATTACCACTGCTTCCCCATTCACACTTTGTCCATTTTAAGTGTGAATGGGGAAACAGTGGTAATGTGGCTTGTTCAAAGTCACACAGTGTGTAAGCAGCAGAGCTGGAAAGAGAAACCATGTTTTTTGTTTCCTAGGTCAGTACCCTATCCAGTGGACTACACCTTTTCTCCTTTTCCCCCTTTCTCTGAGATTCATCCCTATGCAGAGCATATAACTACTAAATAAAGAAAGCAAGGAGGAGTCACTTTTCAAAAGTTCAAAGCCTGGTGATATAATTCTCTAAAGAATAAGTTTGATGAGGAGAGCTTGATCTCTGGCCACAAAGTAAAAAAATCATAGGACTGGGAAAGATCTTATGGCTCATCAAGTCCAACCCCCTTGCATTTAGGCAGGATTAAGAAGTTATGGAAAATCGGGCCTTACACTGATGGATGCAAGAATATGCAATTTCAAGTGGGCATAAGGTAAGGACCCCCATACGCCTCAGCACCGACATTATAAGCTACCTTAAATCAATTTCCTTGTAGACACAAAACAGGTTTTGAGTAGCCACAAAAAACAGGTAACCTGTTGAATTTCCAGTACCTGAATTAACCCGGTAACGATTGGGTACCATGAGGTACACGATTATGACCCAATAGGTTCCAGGGGAAGTGTCCGATGTCCCAAAATGTCGACTTCTGGTTCTGGAATGTCCAGCACTGATTTTTCAACATTTATGTTGATATACTAACTCCTGACATCGGTTTATCATGTTTCTGTCTAGACAATGGTTCAGCAACTTCTTGTCCCAGAAAACAACTTCTGGTTCTAATTTGTTTACTTCAACACCCCCCCCCCCTTTTCTTTGTAACACTTATTTATGGGTTTTCCATTCCAGAAAAGGAAATATCCTGTCCTGGAAAGTCAGCTTCCAGTCCTGGGAAACAACTTTTGGTCACTTAAAAAAATAAAAAAATAAAATAAAAAGTGCCAATTTTATTTTGTTTTCTAGCTTGATATATCGATTTGTATACTCATATACCAATTGGGAATTGGTACCAGAAGTACCTGATTTTCTGGGTATATGGGTACTAGGGGTGGGAATTCCAGTTCTCCCGAGATTCGATATTGCCGGTATTTGGGTGTATCAGCTTAATCCGATAAATCCGATATTTACCTGTACTGGCATACCAGATTTTTAACATTGGCCGCAGTACCAGATTTTTTACATTGCAGCCATTGAAGTCAATAGCCGCAATGTAAGAAATCCGGTACCGCAGCCAATGTTAAAAATCCAGTATGCCAATACCGGTAAATCAGGTACCAGGGAGATCCGATACCGGTACATCCGGTATCCGGTATTCTCCTGTGTCCCACCCCTAGGGTACCCAATCAGTACACAGGTAACCCATCAGGTATTACCAAGGCCTAAAATTGATCTCATTTTTTCTCTCGATTTTCATTGAGAATCAAACTTCTTGATGATAATCAAGAAAAAAAACAAGAACTAAGAAAAGCCCCAAACTCAAAACATTCTCGATGAGGTGTTTTTCTCTCGATTTGCTCACCAGAGCTGTGTGTGCTGCATCCCGGACCGAGTCTCCCATCTATGTCTCTCTGTCCATCTCTCGCTTCTCTCCTCCCTTCTCGTCATCTTCGCTCTGGGTGAAAAAACAGGAAAAAGAACTGTGTATGTGCAGACCAGCTGACCTTATCCAAAATGGTGACACTACTGGTGGCCATTTTGTGTATGCACATTTTGTTTTATTTTTTAAGCAAAATTCTTGCGAAAATCAAATGCATTCTTGTTTCAGACCTAGTTACTCACAGGTACTACATTTAGTACCCATTTCATCTCTACTACACACCCATATTAAAAAGGTATTATTTTAGATTACTTCTGCCCATCTTAACCCTTGCCAGTCTTCAGTTGAAGTTTGCTTTTTACAACTACATTTTAAACTCCCACTGATTAGGGAAAAGAAAGAAGAGAAAAGCCAACACTGAATACATTGTATGCAGCACTGAAATCTCTTGAGTCATTTTTATTATAAGAGTCATCGCTAACAGTCAAAGATAAGGGCTGATGGCACTGAAAGTGACCCTTTGGTGACTCATCTGTCATGCTGATTGCACACACAGAAAAGCAGGCGGTGAGGCACTGAACTAGTAAGTACTGGTGCCATCCATTTTTCATTGAATCAGAAGCAGTCCATTTTCTGATTCAGACCTAAGCTTTCAGAACTTGCCATATAAATGACTTTGACAGTGAGGCTTGTTTTTTATGTTCATTTTCTGATTTATTGAATTGATTCCTGGTAATAGAAAGAGACTTCCAATATTCTTGATACTAAAGAGTGGCAGAATAGCTATAAATAAACACCAAACAGCTTTTTCCACTAGAATCCACTAAATAGGTATTGCTGAAATTCTTTTTTCTTTTCCCATAATTAGTTTGTATTACTACTGATTTAGATAGAAAAGCAGTTGTTGGCTTCAAGGTTTGCATGCACCCACAAACTACACCCAAGTGAAACTCAACTAATCCTCCCTTTTGAGACATTTTTAAAAATATTCTCTTCAATTAGTGGATATTTAGACATTCTGAAAGTTGCCAATGTCAAATTTCTAGCTTAAATATTATCATTATGAAGAAAATTTGATATAATTCACTCATTAACAGTACAAGTTTCCCCATACTACTTAGGGCAAAAACAGATGTGCACATGGCTCTGGCCCACTTAGACCCACAGGCCACCAGCATGCCTGTTTTTGCACCACTAGATGTTGACCCAGGATTTTTCCAATCCGTGTTGGTAGCTAGCCCGGGCTCTGGATGCTTTTAGACTAGCGGGTCACCATTGCACGACCCAGTTGTGAGATATTGCAAAATTCCGCAACGCGGGATTACACGAGATGAAACTACGGGATCATGCGCATTGTTTGCTGACCATGAAGTCAATACCTCACACATCGAGGTATTTAATTTGATGCGTGACTGCCTTTCATGTGTGTGATCCCCTAGTTCCATCTCGTGTAATCCCGCTTTGTGGGATTTTAAAATATCGTGCGATGGTGACCCGCTAGTCTAAAAGAGCCCTCTGATTTTGGTAAACCCCTGAAGTCACAGACTGGACTAAGGCTCATCCAACTGGGCCAGACCAGGCTAGCACATCTGTTCTGGCCCGTCGTGACCCAACCCGGATCGGGACCTGCCATGGCTTGCCATCATTGGCCACTATGGCTGCCCATCATGGTAAGGGGTGGAATGCTAGGAGCAGTGCAGAGGCACGGCCACCTGCCTACACATTTGTTGTGGTCTACTCCAGGCTGTGCAGGTGGTGAGACAGTGTTCTGGCTGTGGGTATATATGTTTGGTGCCCTGACATGGCCGAGACCATGTTCCCTGTGGGTCATGGGCTGTCATGTGTGTTTTTACCTTCTTACTTCAACAATACTTTATCACTGAGTCAGGAGTATTAGGTCCCAAGGGGAAAGCATAATNCCCACTCATGGAGCAATTGGCCCAAACGGCGATTGCTCCATGAGAGGGGATGTGGTGAGGGCTGGTGTGCACCTGTGCACACTGCCCCCCCTCACTGCCCATGCATTTCTGGCAGTAACATTTTTATATTCCATTCTGTTTACAAGGAATTTGGCAGGAATATACCCCACACCTTCCTTGTCATTTCTGTCAAACTACAGGACAATTTGATAAAGTTCCCCAGTTTTGTAAACAATTGAAGTTTTCCCCTTGAAGACCACTATTCAAATAAATAGCAGCACATACAGTGCCAGTCAGAGGCAGGCACCTGGCATGGCAGAGGAGGGAGGCTGTAGGAGGGAGGATGGGGAGAAACCCAACAGACTGACAGACACATTCACTGGCCAGTTACTGTGTCCTTCCAGCTTTATAGGACCAATTGGTAGTTGCTTTGAGGTGGCCATGGGGGCAGCCCTGAGGCAGGCATAGAAAGGACATAACTGGGACTTTCGGGATAGCATCCCAGCAATCAGGAGACATGGTTTACACATCCAGGCTGGCCAGTTATCATTATAATCATATCCTGCAGCACCGTGACAGAGGACATATGAGAATCTCTATTGACTCTTTCCTGAACAGATGCTTCTGACTTCCCAGTAACAAGTGGGGCAGAGAAGTTGGGATGGTCACAGTACATAATGAGGATATTTGGTTTACATTTCTGCTGGCCAATTGTCATTACTAACTGATCTTATACCACAGTGACACCTAAGAGAATCCCTGGTATAGGCTCCTTCTCTGCATATGATGTGCTTATAAAATTGGGACCCTTTATCACATCTTTCAAATATTTGGCAGAGATCATCCTAAAGATGTGATCTACAGCCCCACCAAGTTCCATGTACACTGGTTGGACTATAAAGATGTTACAGTCAGACATACATTTATAAGTTAACTGCTTATACCACCAGGACCCTTTATCCAATCCTTCTAAAAGTTGACATAGATCGTAAACACTGATGCGGGATATAAACTTGCCAAGTTTCATCCATATTAGATTGAAGACAAATAAGCTACAGCCATGAATGTATATGCAGTTGTTTGTAAAACAATATATTTCTACTGCTTATAAAATTGGATTCCTTTATCCAATAATAATAATAATAATGATTTATTTACAGCATTCAGGCAAATATCCTTAATCCAATCTTTCTGAAATTTGGCACACTTAATGCTATCTATTAGAGGTACAATCCTATGTTTCATCAAAATATAATGAAAAACAAAAATGTTACAGCTGAAAATGTGTTTTCCATTGAAACCAATGGAAAATGAAAACAAAAACAAAATTTTGATATTTATGAAAACAAAACCAAAAGATTTAAATAACTAAAAATAAAAAAATAAAAAAAAAATGGCATGAGTCCCTGGTGCATACCTCTATTAATCTTGTCTTCTTTCATAGAGTAACGATTTAGTGGTTGAGGGGAATGACTGGGCATAATATATCTTGATTTCAGGAGAGCATTTGAAAAAGTTCTACAAGAGATTTTCATTAGCAAGTAAACAAAAACTTCAGTTACTAAAGTGTGGTATCCAGCCCACACTTTAGTTAGTGAAGTGTGGGCTGGATACTATAATAATATGAAACTATAATAAGATGGTTTACAGATTGTCGAAGAANAACACACACTGCCCTGAGGCAGTTCCTGAATGCATTCTTCACACAAACACTGCCCTGAGGCAGCCTAAAGTAGCCACAGCTGTAGATGTGACAGGCTGCCATGGAAACCAAGTGACCGCAGGTGTCTGGAGCAAATCAGTTTACCAGGAGAAGTTTTTTACACACAAATGTTCTGGGAGAAGTTCTACACAGAAGTTCAAAGAGCCGGATGTTTAAGATCTCGGTGATTGATTTAGATACACAGAAAGTTCATGATGTAACAACAAACATCGAGGAGAAATGTGTGTGTAATAAAACACAAAAAAACCTATCCTGGAGAATCTCTGTGCCTGTCATGGTGCTCCAATGCCAGTTGACCAGGAGGGATATCAGTCTTACATGTTACCTGCCTTTTCTCCCTTTCCCCCTCCCCTCTGCCTTTCCCAGAAAGTTGCCACATTCTGCTTAACTGCTTTTCTGTCAATTACAGCCTCATAGTAAGCATGCTGTTAGAGACTGTTTTAGATGTAAACAAAAATGAAGTTTCAACTGCATTTTGATTTACATTTAATTGTGTTTTCGTTTGACTTTGTGAATAAATGTGCCTCATTTTGTTTTATTTATTTATTTAAATGTATAGGCTGCCCCCTCCTGCTATTGCAGCTTAGGGTGGGGTACAACGTATTAAAAACATAAAAGTGAACAATAAGATTTTTAAAAATACAAATATATATATGTCAAATTAAAACAAGATAAAAATACCCCTACGACAGAGATAAAACAACAACAACAACACACCCTTCCTCCCCCTTCCCAACCCGTCTCCCTCACCAAAAGCCTGGCTGAACAGCAGTCTTACACTGCCTGTGGAAAGAGGGAAGGTTCAGGGCCAGGTAGGCCTCCATTGGGAGGGAGTTCCACAGCCTCGGTGTGGTCATCGAAAACACCCTCCTCATCGTCATCACCTGAGATATTCAGGGAGCCCTGAGGAGGGTGCTCTCAGCTGACCGTAGGGGCTGATACAGGACCATCCAGTTATGAAGTGAAATGAAAACAAAAGAAACACACATCTCTAGGTTGTGCTTTCTGTAATATGCACATGCATCCCAAGAGGCTAGGGGTTCATTCACATGGCATTAGAGCTTAAATGGGTACTTAATGCCCATATTTTTTAGTACTGCATCTAGTACTTGATAGGCTACCCGGGTACTGAGCAGGTACCCAGATACCGGTAAAATAGGTAATTTTCGGTACTGGTCTTTTGACTTTCCAGTTACCCATTGGTACATTGGGATGGAAAACAAAAAGATCAGGAATGGAAGTCAAAAATCGAATGGAAGTCAACTTTTTGGGACAGAAAAT
>QEPC01004465.1:273597-315747 GCA_003113815.1 Sphenodon punctatus | reverse complement strand
TAGTGTCCTATGCAACCCTGAAACATGCATAAATGACCACCAAAGGTGGTTAAAGGGTGGTTAGCATCATGTTTGTTTTCACCCATTCTGTTTGCAAAGTGTTTCATAATAGGGGTGTGTGTGTGTGTGTGTGTGTGTGTACGCACGTGCCTGCATGTGTGCACACATATGTGTGTGTTGACTGTTGAGCAAAGAAGGGGAAAGTATAGCTCCTCACTCTCAGTGCCTAGTACTATAGTACCATGAAATTCTCACGTGGACTGTTAAACAATTTTTGAAGAAAAAAAGTCACTGGAGTGAGAGTTGGTGATCACAGTGCCAAAGGGAGACAAAGTCACAAGGGCATCTATGTTACCTTTGGGTCTGAATTCATTCTAATCAAACACTAACTACTACAATCCACAAGTTGTTCCATTAATAATGAGAAACTCAGCAAGCATGGAGGAAGATTCAAATTTTTTCTACCATTTGTCCTTTGAATTTGTAACATGTATACTTGGTTAGCATGAGATTGACAGGGTCATTCATTTGGAAGAAAAAGCCAGACGTACACACTGGAGCTGCTGGACCCGATACCTTCCTGCATTATTTCAGATGCTGTGCTGATCCACATTCATTGAACTTGATGGAGGATTGGGGTTATAGAAAGAGAAGGACATCCTGTTTTGTTCTGCCTTTGCTGCTGTTGATGCAGCTACTGTTGCTGTAGCAGTTACTTTCCTGAATGTGACTGCTTTTATTATAAGGACTTTAAATGAGCTGGGAAGAAGCTAAAGAACACACATTGCTTGGAATACATTCAGTGAAGGCAAAGCTGCTACGTGTGTTGTAATAGTTGTATGTCTGCAGGGATGCAACTAGGAATTGGGTTGGAGGATGGGGCAGAAGCTTTGCTCCCTTGACGCCTCGGCATTGAAGGCTCAAACAGGCAAGCCCCTCATCTGAGGACAGCAAAGCTTTTTGGAGGTGTGGGAAGGGCTGTTCTACTGTTCTACTGAAACACTCTGCTGCCTCTCTCTAGTAGCCTTTCTGTGTTGGCTTATTGGGCACAGAAGGGGAAAGGATGGCTCCGTCCTCACTCTCAGTGCCCAGTACTAGAGTAGGGGTGGAGTTTTCTGTCACTCGAGCAACAGGTGCTATCCCCTCCCTGCCCCCTACAAGTAATTGGGACAGGAAAGCTGCTGTGTGGGGAGGAGGAAGAAGTCCCCCTATTCTAGTACTGGGCACTGAGAGGAGCCATCCTTACCCCTTCTCTGTCCCAATAGCCAACACATCATGGCCAAGTGCTTGAGAACACTTGCATAGGATGAGCAGACTCCCAGTCAGCCCCTGCTCCCCCACTTACTTTGCCAGGCTGGCTGTGGGGGTGAACCAGAGGGGAGGTTGACCGGGTTCCTGCTGACCTGTGCAGGGGATGCTAACATGGTGGGGCTGAAGTTCCACCCTGATTGAGCCCCTCTCTGTCAAACATCTATTTCTATTAGCTAGACAGAACAATAGGTATGGCTTCCTCGGTATTCTGGATTTCAAGGTGTGAATGTACTGTCTGGGGAATGGTAGTTTCATAACAGTCTTGATAAGTGGAAGTCTTATTGTAGGAGTGATAAGAGAACAAAGTGCAAGAGGAACTAGAGCTAACAGAATGCAATCTGGTAAGAAGCTCATGATCCCAGGAAGGCAAAGATTTTCTATCCTTCAGCACCTTGCTACTGAAAACACACAGTTAGGTGGACTTGATTTGACTGTCTGCTATGAGAACAAGTAGGACTTCGACCCACAATCATCAAGAAAGTAGGTGAGTATGGGTGAAAGAAATATTCAAACAATGTTATATCTGTTGGATTTTGCTGCCCTAATCTTCACTCATTGGGTCAGATATGCAGCCTGCTCTGACAGTGGATATGTTTGGTTCAGAATGGATCAGTCTGGTATGGTACAGATCAGTCTGGTTTGGTTTGGGGGAGAATTGGTCTGGTTTGCTATTGATGTCATGTTCGGTTTGGGAAGAATATATAGTTTGGTCTGGATCAGTCTGGTTCAGTTTGGGGGTGAATTAGTCTGGTTTGGTAGGGATCAGTTGTAGGGACCAATCCAATGAACAAACTAAGTTCCTACCAAACCAAACTCCCAGCCAGTCACACCATGGACTGAACCAAATTCCAGACACCCATACTGAACCATATGAAAACCCATCCCAAATCAAACTCCCATAAATACACTACATACCAAACCGAATTCCCAGTTAGCCAGACTGAACGGAGTGGCAACCTCAAACTGAACCCCTGATGACTATCACCAAACCGAACCACATTGCTCCAGTGCAGAAATTGTCCTTCCAATCAAGAGGATAATAACCTTGAATAATATTTTCAATATCCATTTCATCTCTGGCGGTGAGTGATTTAACCAGCCAGCCACCAAAAACAAGACAAATGCAGAATTAAAAACAGTGAGCCGTGCTTTTCTGAAAACAAATTCTTAACTGTTCCTTTGACACCACACTAGGAATAAGGCACAGACACAAAGGATATGGGTAAAACTGGCCGCAGCTGTTTTATTGAAGCCAAATTTAATTAATAATCTGTTAAGAAAATGAGAAACCAATTAAGCAAAAAAAATTCAGTTAACAGCCATAAATAACGGTGGATAGAATTAAAAGTCAATTACCACAATTCAAATATTTTCCATGACAAATTGTGAGGTAAGTTAGAATATCCAATTAATCAGAACCTTTTCAATTAGAATGCCAATTGAATGCCGATTAGAATTATAACTAATTCACTTGGGTGAATAACAAAGGGGGTGACGAGATGATATAACTTAACAATTCAACTATCTCTCACTCCCTGCGTTCAGTACCATAATGCCAACCATTCTGGATTGGAGATACCAGTCCAATCCCCCTTCAATGGACCAACTTGATCCATTTCTCCAGAAGGACAGACGCTGCTGATGCAAACCTTGGGACTGCTTAAATCCTACCCGTATGCACACAACGCCTGCCCTTCCTTCCTGTGATAATTTGGGGCACCCATCCCCTAAATTACCCACCAGGTACACCTTGCAGAATGAACCCCATCATCTGCCCATACACCCAGGCTATAAAGCCCTTACCAGTTTAACCCTATGGTACTGAACACCACCACAAGTTCAGCAGCTGTGCTTACTTGAACACCCCCATAACACAACCTAAATCACCCAAGTTAATTATATATGTATACCCTAGAATTCCCAGCTCATACCATCCTTTGCAATAACCTTTTTATGTTCCCAATATACAAGTGTAATCCCAGTTCAGATAAATGTACCCCATCCTGCCAGAATAGTTCTGCCCTGTTCCATTTTATTTCAGGATGGCAGAGCCAAATACCATCCAGGGGAGCGATCCATTTCCTGACCTCCCTATTAACCTTTTTTCGAGCTCTATCCACTGCTCTAGGATTAGTAGCTCCTGGCCACTTAATCCTTTGCAACATCTCAGTGAAAACCAGAGTGGCCTGCGGGAAAAGCTCCCGCAACTGGAGCCAATCCTGCCTTATCATTATCGATAGGTCCAACCTGAATCCCCTTGCAAAGTCATTCTCCCTCTCCTTACTTTCCACACAATGAAATCCCTTGAAGCTAGTCCAAGCTGTGTGCCCCATCTAGTTGATATGGCCCCCAAAAAGGCCACCACAAACGCAGCCTGAAACAGACAAATCTCCCCAGGATTGTGGCACACTTCCCCCAACTTACTTACCATGTCAGCCATAATCTTGGGGGACAATGGGACCCTGCTATCAATCTGAACACGGCCCTGCCTTTTCCATGAGACAATCATTGCCTTAAGCACTGAGGACACATCACAATCCTGCACCCCAGCTAACTTAGCTAACTTAACTCAAAACTTAACTAAAGCGGACCATCTGGCGGCTATAGTACCTGCCACAAAACCCTTCCTGTGCAATTCGAACCCGAACTGCACCCTCTGGTCCAGAGGCACCGGGACCAGTAATGCCCAAACTCGGGCCCGGGAAAACCCTACAAATTCCCTGATCACCCTCTCGTATGCCAGCCAAGTCGCAGAGGACACAGAACCCTTCACCGTGTCCATCAGCTCTAGCCTCCAAGGCTCCAAAGCTGTCTGGGGACGAAGTCCTGATCCTTCCTCGCAAAGGGAGCAAGCTCCCAAAAATGCTGCATCTGCAAACGAGAGATAGCATCAGCTATCTCGTTCTGAACCCCCGGAACATGTATTGTACTAAACGCTAAACACTTATGCTGCAAGCACCACAAAACAAAAAAAACCTACAAGGCGCATAACTCTCTCCAACTTGGAGGAAAGGGAATTAACCACATGAACTACAGCTAAATTATCGCACCAGAACACGACCCTCTTAACTTGAAAGCTGTCCACCCACAGATGGACAGCAAGCACGATAGGAAATAGCTCCAAGAAGGTCAAATCCCTAAAAATACCTGAATCCTCCCACTACTCAGACCATCTCTCAGCGACCCTGAAAATAAATTCCCAACCCAGCCACACTGGCTGCATCAGAGTGAACCTGTAATTCCGCCTCAAGCAAGTACAACTCACACCACAGGCTAACCCCATTAGGTGTCCTTAAAAACTCTAGCCAAACATCCAAATCTTCCCTAATTTCTCTTGTCACCCCAGATGTGGTGGTGAGGCAATGATACCATAGCTGTCTTGGCATATAAACATGATAAAAATGCCCTGCTGGAGCAACCATATGGCAAGCGAAGTTTAACTTACCAAGTAATGACTGCAGCACTCTTAAGGTAACTCTACTAGCTGCTCTGCATGCCTGTACCTCAATCTGCAACTCGATAAGCTTAGCCTCGGGCAGCCATGACAATTCTCTGACCGAGTCTAATTCTATGCCTAAATAAGTAATCACAGGTGCAGGTCCCTTGTTTTTTTCTTCCGCTAAAGGCACCCCCACCAAATTAGTCACTTCCCTGAACAGCCCTAACAAATCACCACACACCGGAGACCATGCTTCTCTGATAAACAAATAATCATCCAAATAATGTGTCACCTGACGAGACCGCGCCCTATGCTTCACGATCCACTCCAGTGTGGTGCTAAATTTTTTGAAGGCCGCATATGAGATGGAACATCCCATGGGCATAGCCTTGTCATAATAGAACTGACCCCCAAATGAAAACCCAAGCATGTCAAAGTCCTTAGGGTGGACTGGCAAAAGGCGAAATGCAGATTTGATGTCGCTCTTTGCCATGAGTGAACCCCTTCCACATTCATGAACCAGTTCTATTGCAACATCAAACGAAGCGTATTTCACTGTGCAAATTTCATGTGAAATAGCATCATTCACAGAAGACCCTCTGGGGTCAAATGGTGAATAAGTCTGTACTCCCCAGCGGCCTTCTTGGGAACAATATCCAGTGGCGATATTCTTAAGTTGTCCAGAGGTAAACTCTGAAATGGGCTGACTACCCTGCCTTCCAAAACTTCCTTATTTATCTTCCATTCCACAACTTTCTCCAAACCCATCACTGACTTCAAGTTTCGCGCGGACATATGTTCGCGAACCCCTTGAAATGGAATCTCAAAACCACAATGAAACCCTTCAACTACATAACGAGCGACACCCTCTAATGAATAGGAGGGTGACCCTTAAGGAAGACCTTCTAATGAATAAGAGAGGGTCTTCCTTAAGAACCCACCACCTAACTGGCATTGGCGCCCTTGTTAGCACCTGCCTGGGGGGTTCCCCCACCGCGTGCTCCACCTCCAGGGAAGGGGCACCCCTCTGTCCCCAACTCTTCCATCTAGGGCAGTTAGAGAAGGGGTGGGGCCCGTCACACTGCAGGAAGGAATGGCTAAACCTGCAACTGGCATGAAAACACCTAGACCCCTCATTGAAGTCCCAGCACGCCAGCGCCAGACCCCCTTTCTTGGATGGTTCACCACAAAAATTATCCGTCTGCTGTCCACCACCCTTCACTATCACGTGGCCACTGTCAGCCCTGGTCATGTCTTTTTCTTGAATGCATTCTATCCAGAGGTCATAGTCTTTTACATCCCATCTGACCTCTGGCATGATGGAGGCATTCTGCCTAAAGGCCTCATCATACCTTAGCCACCCGAACCCTTCCTTAGACAAATAGGCCCGCCTCACGATATCGAAATATTTACAGAGGGCCACAGCCCTGTCTGGAAAAACCTGCATGACTACACCGGCATAAATTATAAATGCCGACTCCCAGTTAGCCAAGTTCCAGTCTATGTTCCTGCGCTTTGCTCTTTTGTATTCCCTGGGCTCGAGCTTCACATTGCGATCCGACACCGGGTCACAAAACAAGATAGCAAACAAATCAATATACTCCCCTTTCCATATCTTTTTGCATGTGGGCTGAGTTAAGTGCATGCCCATGGGAGCAGAAACCCTAGCGTACCCACCCTGCAATGGAGGTATCTCAACTTCAGGCATAACTGGCACCGTTGACATCCCTGACATACCTCCAACCCCTTCATGGGTTTGTCCTTGGGGAGCTTGACCTAGCCCAACCTGACCGTGGCCCCCTCCCACCAGTTCGGCGTGGCTAGCAGGACCCACCGCCGATTGCAGGTGCCAAACGTTATCCACCCACAACATTCTGTTTGGGTTCTGCTGCACCCGCAGTTGTCCCCAAACACTCTGCCCCACAAATGGCACTCCTAGGGCCTGCTGCTGCACCCATGCTTCAGCTACCATGCTCATGGTTCCCTCTGCTTCTGAGGGTGAAACCTGGCTGGCAACGGGAGGTAATGTGGCCTCACATCTACCTCCCTGTAATTGGGAACCCCCAGAGACTACACAGCCACCAGAAACTAACCCACTCTGCCTAACATACTCACCACCCCCACGCTCATCACCACCTGCCCAGGCAAACCAGCTTGGGCCATTGCGACGGGAGGCACACTCGCCGAGATATCTGATGTTCCATGTGTTCAAACTTTCTCGCCAGTGGCACTCCCTCCTCTGATCCAGACACCCCCAAATGCCTTTTAAACATGTCGCGGGTGGGGGGTGGGAGGGTTGGGTGTTTCCATCCAGCTATGTCACCCAACTTCCAACAAACACACACAGATGGCCCCACCTGTACAACGCTCCTGCCGCCAGGCACAAGACCAGGCTCCAATCCCACAGATGGCCCCCACCCGTGCAGCACTCCTGACGTCTGGCACAGGACCAGTCCCCAATCCCAACAGACCTGATGGGGTGATCTAAACCCAAAGGGGGTTACTCCCATGCCGCCATGTCTCCCCAGGACAAACCGCTCCCCAAGCAACCAGGATGGGGGGAGGAGACACAATCCTCTGCCGCAGCCGGGAGAGCCACAAACCGCGTCCTCTTCTCGGACTGCACGGCACGCTATACCACGTGGCTTGAACCGGCCAATCAGGAAGGCACCTTTTCGCGCCTCTGTCTATTCCTTTGAAAGCTGCAATCCCAGGCAGATTGTGGCTTGCAACGCTGCAGTCAGCTTGACCCCGGCCCCAGTCGGGCAGGAAAGCTCGGCTGACGCCCCAACCCGGTGCCCCATTCCTGGAGGAGGCGGGCACAAAATCCCCCGCAGCACACAGGGTGCTTAGCGGGGGATAATTGTTATTTTGAAAACTCTAGTTCACCCACTTTTAAACCATAGAAGCAATATTATAGCAGATTCTTCATTGTCCTATACAGTCAGTATGAAGAGAATGTCAACTGCAACCAATTGGACTTAGTAGCATGTTGTTTTCATTTTGTGCTTTACACAATGTGTACATGAATGGAGCAGCTGACGCTATAATAGTAATACTAATGCATTTTATCTATATAGCCCCCCTTCGAATGGTGCTTAGGGCACTTCACAACATCAACACAATAAAAATACAACAAACACGGTAAAATAACTTAAAATCTATGTAAGATCAATTTTAAAACAGTTTAAAAAGGAAATGTAAAGGGTGAGGAAAAATGCATTAAGGGTAAATATTATCTTCATTAGATTTACTCTTGGGTTACACCTGTGTAAGAAAGGAAAATTAGACTCTTTCCCTTGTCAACCTGGTGCTTGTTTTTCTTTCCTAGTTTGTCTCTTGTCAGTTAGAGCTATGTAAATAAAAAAGGCAGTAATATCATTTAGCAAACATCTGCTCTGAGTTTTCATTGGGGTTGAATGAATACAGCAAAAACTATTTCCATTGATATTCATTCATATATGAAAATGAATGAACTTTGACTGTGTTTGGATGCCTTTTGTTTGTGTTCTTGCTTTCTGGGAATGATTTAGCAAACAAGTCAACAGACAGAAATGTGCACTGGAAGAGCAAAGAATAAACAAATGTGGCAGAATGTTTCAAGGAAGCAATTTTTCAGGTTGGTATTTGAAAATACCCCATGTTCTTCTGCTTTATTTCCCTCTAAGTCCTATTTTTCTTGCCATCCTCCGCTCTCCTCTGTTCACTCTGAATGAGTTTATAATTAGGGAGAAGACACCTACCCAACCCTCCCTGAAAGTATATTTTGTTGGTTGGCACATGAGACACAAAAACAATTCTTTAAACTAGTCACATGCTAATATATTTTTATTTATTTATTTTATTTATTTATTTAATATATTTATATCCCACCCCTCCTGCAAATAGCTCGGGGCAACTAATGTGTATAAATGGATGAATGTTTGGTTTCCAGAATGGGAAAGTATATAGCCTTGACTCTGAGAATTAATGGGAATGAATCTCTGCACATTATTATTATTATTATTATTATTATTTTATTTTAAAAATAATTGTGCCAGCAATGTGCCTGGCTTTGAACAATCATGAATTAAAGGCATGTCCCTGCCACAAGGGCCTTGCCATCCAGGAGACACAAGATTGGAAAGACAGATTTATTCTAGATTATTTTACTAGGGGCAAGTTTGTCTGTCCATAGACAAGGCTGTGGGGTCAGCCTGAAGGAAGAATGTAAGGCTAGGGCTACTCTGACGGAGGCCCTAGACCACTTTATCTGTTGGTCTCTGACCTAGACTCTGGTAGCAATGTGACATTAGATCTATACTGCCACAACTCATCCGGCTGAAAGGTACCTCACAGATATCCCTTTTAGGAAGATGAGTAGGATCCATGGAGAGTTAATATTAGGGCTGGATACAGGGTCAAATATTGGAGTTGTTCATATTTATGTTTTTTATTTTTATTTTTAACTGATTGCTGCATTTCCCCCATCATTGCCAATGTGGAAAATGCAGACAGGGCGGGTCAGACGTCAACTGGGGCCATGAGCGGCAGCATGCTATTACTACTAGTACTATATGTTGCATTTCTATAGTCATACACAGTATTGTACATGCATACGACATGCTACTGTGACTTGGGCAGCCTTACCCCCACTTTGTGTAAAAAGAAAATTATTGTCATTCCAGTGGGCATATATGTTTAGTGTCATTTTAGCTCTTGTGAAACACAAAGTTTTATAAGTATTATAGGCATTATAATAAAATAACAATGTATATCAGACTTACAATGTAAAAATTATAAGGAATAAAATTCTTATCTGTGCATAATTCTTGGGGAGCCAGGCAGACTCATCTGCACATTGGGACAAATCCATAGTGACTCCCCGCCTGGGTATTGATTGTCAGAGGCCCTGGGAAGGTCATGTTGAACACACCCAAGGAAGTAGAGGAAGCTAGCAAGATACTTTTATGAGCAGGCAGCTTTGGACAAAAAAACTAAAATCAAATTAACATTAGACTGATCAAAGACTGTTTGTTTTATGAAAGCCAAGAAATAGCAGCAAAAGCTATTGTAGGAAATGCAATGTTATATTAAAGACACAATGAGTGTAAACAGAAAGAAGTGGAGCCTGCCTGCGCCTGGAGCTGCTCTGGGGGTACCCACACGTCTGCCCACTTCCAGGTCCACTTTGGTCCACTTCAGATGGACTGGCAGGTGTCCCCGGGCCATGGTCTACTTGTGTGGCACCCCCACGCAATAGAGTTACCACCACTCACCCGACATTCTAGGCTTGTGGCCACAACTCCATGGTGCTGACTGGGGTGTTTTCAGAAGTGACACTACCATGGTTGGTCATGCTTGCCCTGTTTGTTCCCTCCCGCCAGATGTTTGCTACAGGTGGGAACAAACATACCACGAACTGTGTAACTCCGGGATGTGCAATGGGCTCCTTGCCAGCTTACATCCCAGAGTTAGCCCTGCCACGGTCCAGAGAAGCCTACCCCGGACCCTGGTAGAGCAGGCCATCACGTTTGATGGCCTGCTCTATCTAACTCCAGCTGGGCACGGCAGCGTATGAGGCCACCACACCTGTATCCATAGAGGAGGGGGCTGGTCAGTGCTGAGAAGCTTGGAGGGCAGGTCCGTGAGAGCTCTCACCCTGGGCAGGATCAAAGTGTAGCATTGCTCAGCACTGTCACATTTAAAAATACCCTGGGACAACAGCTGGCTGGACATGGACTGGAGATGCACCCAACAGATGGACAGCAGCTCCTGGCTAATTCCACGCAGTGTGCTTCAGAATCTTCTGGAGCTCCTCTGGCAGGGCTGCCTTGGAACAGGCTCAGTCTGCTCCGCTTTGCACATCTGTTGGGTGTCTTTACGGGGACCAGTCAAGCCCAGGGTTGAAGCGGGTTAGCGCAGACAGAAGTGGAGCTGCTGTCTGTCTAAAAGGACCCAATGAGTCATCCAACAATGTGGCAAACCCAATGTGTATCATGTCAAAGACTGTTCTTCAGGGATGCTATTTCTAAAATTAGAAATACAAAATAAACTTTCTACACCAATAAATATGCTCATAGATAGAGGTCTGCCTCTCTAAAGAGGTCTAAAACAAAGTCATATAAACCAAACGATATATTCCTACTATATAAAATATTCTCCGCAATCTTCTAGCTACATGAAAACCAAACCAAATATATTTACTAAAAACATCAGGATTTGAATATTGTGAATGTATCATTTGTTTCATAGAGTGTTGCTATATAAAATACACATCAAAACATTATAAAAATGAAGATATTTTTTAAATGATTAAATCTTAGGTTTTCCCCACAGTTGGGAGAGCTAGAGATTTTTTAAAAATTATTTTTATTTTTTAAATGGCAGCAGAGAATCTCATAATTTGGCATGAGCATTGTAATTTAAAGCTTTTAACAAAACTATCTAATATCACAAGACTTGCATTAAAACTGCAAGGGCTGGCATCCTGCAGTAGCTTAACAGAGGACTCAAGAGAAGGGCTCTTGGGTTGTATTCCTGGCACTGCTACTAAATCAGTGTGACCTTGGGCACCTCCTGTATTCATCTTATAGGACGGCTATGATTATACTAACTGACCTCAGTGCTGCATAATATTTCATTTTGGTTCATTCTGAAACTCCTCACATTTGGGAATTTCTCTCGCACAGAAAGTTTCTTGTTTTTGATTTTTTTTCAACTTTTCAAAGTTCTTGTATCAAAGCACTTCATTCCATATTGACTCTTTAGACAGACTCCTAAAACTGGAAGGGACCTCCAGCGTCATCTACTCCAGCCCTTGCACTGAGGCAGAATTCTAAACTGCCCCCCACAAATTAATTCACTAACTAAATAATAGAACCTAAAATAAACTCTGCCACAAGTAGAGAGAAGGCCAGCACAAGGGGCTGTGCACTGGCAGGGTGTTGAGAAACAGCATCCTGCTGGGAGCAGGAGGGGTGTGTGGTCATTAGCAGAAGCAAATCTCCACTGGCCATATGGTCATGCCCCCTCTGACGGCAGTTTAGCAGGGGACACAGACCACGGAATGGGCCCACAACCCACTGGGAGAGCCCCAGTGAGGCTTTGGGCATCCCACCAGGGTACCCCACCATGGACAACCCTGCCACCCCCCACCCCCAGCAAACATGCCAGCTGTGCCAGCGCCAACTTACTACTGCTCAGAGGAGGCGTACGGCATGCGCAACCATGTGGCAACAAGCACCAGCTGTCTTCCTCAGGAGCCGCTCTACACCTGCCCAGCCAGCCCACAAACCCCAGAGCACAAGAGCCCTGGATGGTTCCCCATGCAACCTGGCTCCCATCACAGCACCAGAGAGGTACAGGAGGGTCAGGGTCTCATGGGGAACTGCTCAGGGCTCTCATGTTTAAGGTGAGTGCTGTGGGGTTCAGGGGCTGGGCGGGCATGCAGTGGCTTCTGAGGATCAAGGCACCCATGCTTGCCCCCCCATCCTGCTGCTTGGTGCCCTTACCCCACCTCCCCCACCTGCCCCCTGCATGCACCCCTTTTATTATCCTCTCCCTTGGTTGCACGTCAGTATGTGTGGTGATCTGTAGTCAAACACCTGCGTAACCTGCTAGATTTGTTTTTTTTGTGCCTGCCTACCCCTAGTGTGCAACCTATATCTAATATTCAAAGTTGTCATGTTACTTCCCCGATATTGAAATCAAGGCTGTGTTTGGGATGAAGCTGAAAACAAGGCTGTGTTTGTGATGTAAGTCGGCTTTTACATGAGTGGCAGGATGCAGCGTGTTGAAGAATACACTTCCTTAAAAGTCCCCAGGAGGAGGGGGCGAATTTTTGAAGCCACATTTGCGAATCCTCGATATCGAGGTTTCCCAAATGTGGTTTCAAAAAGACTGTATGAGCTGCGATTCCTATGGCAGCCGGCTACTTCTGGTGCATATAAATACACCCCGTGGGGCTTTTCAGGAAACATGTTCTTCAACATGCGGTGTTCTGCTGCTCGTAAAAAAACAGCCTTTAAATGTGAGTTTTATTTTGGTCTGTTGTTTATTAAAATCCCATCTAGACCAACATGAAGGAGGCTCAGGCACGTCAGGTGCAGTAACTGATTACATTACTAGTTCTTTAATATTATCATGTGCAGCGTGACATAAACCTGACATGACTGGATACAAAGCCGGAGCTGAATTTATAGATGTTCATGATGTAGACATTAATCTGGATATTTTGCAGTGGGATTATTAAGCAAGCCAGTAGCACGTTGACATGTCTTTTCTGATTTGGCTCAAGCCAGTCCAGGAAACTTTAGGAAACTGAGGGAGTTTGTCTAGGGCTGTTCTGCTCTGAGATGAAGCAGGTGTAAGTGCTGAGAAGAGGAATCTGTGCCCTGAAGAGGGGGCTCTGAATGTCTTCAGGGAAGGAACTGTCAGGGTGAGTTTCTGAGTGCTTCAAATTGTATGTCTGACTAACAGCAGTGACTGACTGCTATTGTGAGTGCTTGATTCAGGTGAGTGTTCCCTTTATGCACTTGTTGACTAGATTGTGTGAGGCAACTTCTTTAGATGCAGGGTGACTGTGACTTTATAAAAAAGAAGTGACTCCCGAACAGCAAGGTGTAAGTCTGAAGAGAACTCTCAATGTCCATCTGTTGAAAAGAATATGGATGTGTGAGGAGCCTGACATAGTAGATTGCAGAGGTGGTTCCATGTCTGTCTCCCTGAAGAGAGGGGAGACTTGAACTGCACCAAGTGCATGCTCGTGGGCATTCTGGAGGAGAAGATAACATAGCTGGAGGAGCAACCAGTGGGGCAGTCATGTTAGCTGTAATTATGGCCAAGAGGACTAACATAAATTTGGTGGGTTCCTTGGGAGAAAGTGACTACCAAAGGATAGAATTTGGGGTCCTGAGAAAAAGGAACAGAGGGATAACCAATGTATTGACAATGGATCAAGAAATAATATGAGAGTCACAATTGTGAGCCATATTCATGTGGAGAAACAGTTGGAGGAATGAAAAGATACCAGAGGGTTGCACAAACATCTTTTTAATGACTTGAACACCAAAAGAGAAACATACTGAAAATGGAAAGAAGGATGTATCACAAACACTTAGAAGTAGCTCTCTGCCAATGTATTACATTATTTGCCCACTCTTTCACCTTTTTGCCAGCTGTGTAGACTTGCATTCACATTTTGCAAAATGCCTTTCTGCCTCTCCTGTGCTGCAGGAGAGACTCAGAAAAGAGAGAGGCATGGCGGTTCCCTGGCCCGGAGTGGGGCGGGAAGAAGCAGCTGCCACTCTCTGGGTTGGTGAGGAACACCGACCAAATGTGCCCATGGCCAGAGAGCCATCCTGCTGCCTGCACACCATGGGTCGGTGGGGGTGTGTGCCTGCCTCCAGCACCCTGCCTCCCGCCATGATGGGAAGCCATGGCAACTAGCCATGATGCCTGGAATGGCTGCCCCTGCCCCACAACAAGAACAATCAGGCTGAACAGGCATGTTGACCCGTTGTGGCCTGCATGGGTGGCTCTTAGCCCGGTATGTGCACCCAGGATCATCCGGTGGATGCATTCTGACCTAGCTACCCACCTGGCCTGGGGCAGTCTTGGGCTAACATCTGGTGGCCGGGGAATAGAGGTGCGGGTGGTTCCCCAGGCCAGGAGGTCCATAGCGAACCCACGTCGTGCTGGGTTTTTACCCAAAGACTCACAAAGAGAGAGAACTGACAGTACATATTTTGTTGTGAAGTGCACAAAATAAACCACCTGAAAATGTGGAAGGAAAAATGCAGCTGCTTTTATCATCTCTTATTTCTAGTAATCCTTGGCATTATCTATCACAATATCCAATTCCCAGGCAGAATTTTTAAAGGTGATAACATCCTTTCAACTATTTTTTGTAACAGTCACATATTTAAACCTCCCTTTATGCATTTACTGTTAATATCCTTTTTTTGCTGAACAAGTTGCATGCAATTCCCAACTGCTTTTCCTGGCTGGAGTCTGCGTTTGAATCAACTTTCAAATACGGATGACACATGGGCCCTAGTAATCTCAGACACCATGATCAAAATTAACAATACACTCTTCACTTCATTCACATAGGACAGCTTATATATTCTAATGTAATGTGAATAATCGGTTTCTGGTAGATTTTTAGAGTAGTAAGAAGTTTGTACTTTGAGATTCCTACAAATGTCTGAAACAAATGTAAGCCTACTGTTTCATACCGTTGTTTTTTGACAGGTTGCATTGTGTCATTGCTTCTACATTTGCTCCTTGGATTGGGCCCAGTAAGCACACATTTGTTAAACAGAATGCAAAATAATTGCAGCCTTTAGGTAGTCTATAACTTTCCTTGTAGACTCATAGGACCTATCAACTTTCTTTAAAAAAGTTATGGACACTTACAAAAATCCTACTTGCATCAGTAGAACAGCTGTGAATGCCAGCCCTGACAGCATTCTAATAGATGGAAGATGGACAGACAGAAGGATCTGGCTTCACCTTCTCCGCCTGTGCAAAGCCTTTACTATGTAAAGGTCATCTCAACCTATTCCTTGCTTCCCACTCTTTTGGAGGTGTGGGGTGCCAATTGGAGGAAAAAGATTTCCAAGACTGTAAAAGAGCAGAGAGCATATGTGGTTGTAACTGAAGATGATGTCCTAGACATAGTCTCCGTGATGACCCACAAAAGCTCTGCAACGGACTGGAGTGGGTCAATGGACCAGCCATTTGGAAGTTTAAGTCTACGGCGTCATTAATGGCACAAGGTGACTACAGCTGATTGGCAAGAAAGGTAGGGACATTTCTTGAATGGTTGTAACATGTCACACAAGTGGGAACAAAATGAATGTATGCCTTCCTATCCAAGTGTATGCCTTCCTATAATCCTGTATGCCTTCCTAAAATCTACACCTTCCTACAATCCTGATCTCATAAAAATCAACAGGGGGTTTAGTCACTGACTTCAGTAGTGTTGGGCTTGTAACTGAAAAGCTGGAATTGATTATTTTTGAACAGCATCTGATACTGGCCTATTAGGTTCATTAGAATCATAGAGTCATAGAGTTGGGAGGTACCTCAGAGGTCATCTAGTCTAACCCCAATGCTCAATGCAGGAAATACACAGCTACAGCATCCCCGATAGATGGCCGTCCAGCCTCTCTCTGAAAATCTCTAGCAAAGGAGAGCACACCACCTCCCTAGGCAATATGTTCCACTGTCGAACAGCTCTTGCCTAGAGAATAGGTTCCTCTGTTGCTACGCCTATACTCTCATATGACACCTTCCTTAAAGCTTCAATGTTACCAGATGGATCTTTAATGATAAGAAGACTGGAAGATCATGTATCAAGTCAATCCACTAGACTGCACATTATTTAATTTCAATAATTAGTATTTGTCATCTTTAATTAGTATGTGTCATTCAGGCTCTCAGAAAGCTGCCTTGAGGAGTTACAGAATTCCTTGTCATAGCTTTTGAGAACTGAAATTAAATAGTTAGGCTCTCAATGACACTGGTTTTACAAAGTAGCGATTGTGTAAAGCATGTAACCTTCTGAAGAGCTAATTACATATTTCTAAAATGAGCAGTCATAAAGGGGAAAGAGTTCATTAAAAAAAATTTACGTAGGAAATCCATCCCTCTCCCCCCCCCAAAAAGCCCCAACAACCTGAGTGTGGATTGTAGCAAACTACAGACCTTTTTTAATGGTGCTGCTGGGTGGGGGAATAAGTCTGCATCAGCAGTGGGTGGAGGTAGGTGTGCTCTCTTTCCCATGGGTGCACACCCATTCCACTCACCTCCATCCATTGAGCCACCTCCATTTTGTCAGATAGCTCTGTGGGGTGGGTGATGGGTAGAGATGGGTGAGCGCCAGAAACGTGCATACATCTCCACCCACTTCCTGTGGTGTTTCCACAGGTGCACACTCGTCCCCCTCCCACTTCCATGGCATGCACACAGACACCCCTCCACTGCACGCTCACCTACACACCCAGTGGGGCGGGGGGGGGACGTCTGTCTAAAAAAGGCCATAACCTCCTTCAAAACAACAGTAAATCCTTAGTCATGGTTTATGATAAAACACTGAGTTATATGACACCTTCTAGTACCTTTCAGCATCACTTCAAATCATGGTGTTGTAAGTATCACTGTATGTTTGTTTGTTTGTTTACTTACTTACTTGAATTTCTACCCCACCCTTTCCCAAAGGCTCAGAATGGCTTGCATCATAAAAAACATAAAATGAAATAATAATACAGTAAATCTCCTTATAAAGACCTGCAAAAAACCCCACCCTCACTACTAAATCCTCCCTCCCCTAACGTCTAACCCTGCCTGCCAAGTGTGCTTTGCCAAAAAGAAACCTTTTACACCACCTGCGGAATATACTGGGGCAGCAACCAAAAACACCTTTCTGTGGGCCCTTGTCGTATGGACAAGATTAGCAGGTGGTACCCACAAGAGACCACTCCCAGTTGACCACAGGGGTTTCAGTGGAGCATGGAAAGAAATTAATTGTTCAAATACATGGGGCCCAGGCCGTTTAGGGCTTTAAAGGTCAAAACCAGTACTTAAATTGGGCCTGGAAAGCTAGAGGAAGCCAGTGCAGACTGTAAAGCAGAGGTGTAATGCGCCCACAGCAACCCACCCCTGAAAAAGCTGGACTGACACCTTCTGCATGAGTAGTTGGACTACTGAACAATCATCAAGGGCAACCCCACATAGAACACATTGCAGTAATCTAGTCTTGAGACAATGAAAGCACGGATGATGGTGGCCAAATCGGAATCAGAAAAAAAAGGGCCACAGCCTCCTCACCACATAAGGCATTTTCACACAAGACACTCTCCATCCACTACCCACCCACCCAGTCACTATACATGTTTCAGGACTGAAGTGTTTCCCCTATGGGTGCCCTGTAACATGTATGGGGGTGGGGGTGGGGAGTAGTGGGTGGAGAGTGTCTTGTGTAAAAATCCCCATGGAACTGGTGAAAAGTGCTCCTCGCCACTGCCACAACCTGATATTCCAGATGCAGCAAGACATCCAGAAGAACTCCAAACCCTTTGAACTTGAATAACCAGAGGGTGATGGACCCCCTCAATGACAGTGGTCCCCATCCCCTCCAAGTCACAGGTTCAGCCAACCATCATCACTTCAGCCTTGTCTGAATTCAGTTGCGGGGGCACTTACCAAAGGACCACATGACACACAGCATTAGTATGGAAGGGGCATTGGCTGCAACTTTATTGAATACAGCATCACGCACAGCTTCTTGTGATGTATCAGGTTGCACCTTGCTTTATCCCAGAGCACCCCATATAAGAGGTTCTGCCCCTTTCATGCTAGTGGACAGCCCCTAGATGGGCATGGGCGGCTGGTGGGTTTTGAGTTTGAAGGGACAGTAAGGCCTGCTGGCCTGCTGGTGGCTTTGCCGCTGGTGGGCCTGCGAACCTAGGGGCGGAGCCAGGGCAACAGTGGGTGGAGTCAGGGCAACGGTGGGCCAGTGGCGTTGTATAACCGAGCAGCCAGGGTTCCCAGGGTTAACATTGGATGGCCATTACATTACTTAATGCTGGGAACGCTGCTGTGTGAAGCACGGCCACTGGGAAATAGAAAACCCTCTTACTGGGGTCCTATACGCTCTCTTTCCCACCGGGTCCAAATTAACCATAGTAGGTTAAAAAAATAGAGCACGTTGCCATTACCTACCTTTATCCTGAACCCTCGAATCTTCAATTTTCATGGCATCCTTGGCCACCTGTAGTCTTCTGAAGGTGTAGGCTTTGGGACAAGCCTGCCTTCTGGCTTGGAGAACTTGGGAGGACCAAGTTAGCTCCCTGTTCTGCAACAAGCCACATCAGAAGAGAATGAAAGGGAAGAGAAAGACAGGACAGAGGAGAAGTAGGAGGGAAAGGGTTTGGTTTTGGAGCACGAGAAGAGGAAGGGGGAAGAGATGGGTTCAGTGGGGGACAGGGGAAAAGGGTTTCCTTGTTGTCTGTAGCCTTCTCTTCTGCTGCGCTCCTACCTACCTACTTTCTCTTAGGTTCACAAGGAGAGCAAGGCGAGGAGTTTCATGCCAGACCAGATCTCAGACAAACTAGATAGAAAAAAGAAGCAAATTAATTTAGATGTTTGCATTTTGAATGACATGGATGGAAAAAGATAATTTGCTCAAAAAATCCCACCACCAAAGCCGAAGGGCTGGACATTAACATCCGTGTTCTCAATTCCAGGCATTGGGGTGATGTTAAAAGTGTGTCCAATTGCTGAATGAGGGCCTCATTCCAAGGTTTCCTAGCATAGATATCACTAGGATGCAGAGTACTAGTCTTTGGGAACTACTTTGTTAGCCCCTGCTTGCAAGGCAAGGATAACCCACTCAGCTGAAGTGAAAGAGAAAGGGGCAAGTGATCACTATATAATAACGGTTTGACTGAAAAATTCAAAATAAAAGGAAAAAGGTCATAGGAGACCACCACATAGTCAGAGACACTAACCCCTTGATGACCAAGGCACTTATAAGATATACAGGTTGCAGGGCTGCATTGGTGTGTGACACCAAGTGGGTGGCACACACTACACTACCTAGCTTGCTTCCTTGAGATGATAATTATTTAAAATAATAAAATACTATATCTATCTTCTCTAAGACTAATCTAACAAACAGGGTCTGGGAATTGATCCTAGAATGGATTGAGATTCAGCCCTATGACCAACTGAACCAAGCAAAGTAGCAAACTCACTCTCCCTCAAGAAAAACCAACTAGATCAGACTCTCAAGAGAAATAAAATGGCACCTCATTTGAATCACCTTATATATGCTTTCAGACTCCTCAGCAGATGGCACCCCCACCCTCTTACACCACGTGGGAAAAGCCCACTCTCAGAGATTTAAAAGACTACAGTCACACAAGCACTCTGCACACTCTCTACCCCCCCCATGTTATTCCACTGGCCAATGATTCACACTGCCACTCACACATGCTTCCCCAAGTCACCACCCCTCCCCCCCAGGGCGGAAAGGGCTACAGCCCATATTGCAATACCACGCTGCTGCTTCTGCCTCCTATAGCCTTTAATGGAACAGAGACCCCACTGGCTGGCAGGCATTACATGACAGTGCACTGGACGGCACCTGGAGCCGCCCAATGCATGTTTCAATTACTTTTGCCCCTCTGAGGGCTCCGTGGTGGTTTCTCCCCCTCCCTGAGTCCCCCCTCCTTCCCTCCCTCTCCCTCGTGACCTTCCTCACTCGGATCCAGAGCGGTACCCTTTGCACATAAGGGAGCAAGCTCACGCATGCGCAGCACGCGTTGAACCAGGACATTCTGCGCTTTGGCTACACAGCTGTGCCGCACCTGCCACTAAACGCTGTCTGAAGTCGTTTTTTCAGGCAGTACTGGCAGGTATGTTCTTCCTCATTTTTGGGGGGCACAGAGGAGGCTAGTAGGGCAGTGCCCCTGGCACCCTTGGGATGGCACCACGCTTGCCCTGTGCCTTATAGCAGAGAGGGAACCATGATGGGCTTCAGCCGTCAGCTAAAATTGAGGGGGGCGGACGGGGGGAAGGATGATGTGGCTGCATTAGTCCTTTCCTTCTCAAGGTCCCAAATTATTCTGGGACCACCCCTTGCCTCAATAGGGGATGAGGGGAGAAGAATAGGGGGGAGGCATCCCCAATCAACCACAAACAGCCTGATTTGGGATGTCCCGCCCTCCTATACCCTGGCTGTTAATCATCATCTACGTAAATACCATTCAGAGTTTTTGACTCAGTTTAGTTCCCTATGCTATCCGCCTAACCGTCGCGACTTCAAACAATGGTAAAATCAGGCTACTGCCTGAATGGATGGCCTGCTATGTAGAAGGTGAAAAAGCACAACTCAGTGGCCATTGGCAATCATGAGATGCATTAAAAAAAAATCCTTCTCAACCCTGAAATACAGCAACTAGCAATGCGCGCAACAGGATCCTGTATAACATACAATATATACACCTCACAGCAGGCCATAGACTACTTTTAAGCCCTCACTCATCCCCACACCTCAGGTGCCCTTTTGCAGCCTCATTGGCTACATGCCATAAAGTGGCAGTCGCCTCATCTGGTGCTGCCACTCACCTGTGACACCTGAGGTTGAGGGAGAGGAAAGATGTGATCCTGCTCCATCCCCTGCAAATTACACCCCTGCTGAGTGGCGGGGGCTTTCTTCTTGTGGGGTTATGTATCAAAGGAATACACAATACACAGCATTAGTACAGAAGGAGCATTGGCCGCAGCTTTATAAATTGTCATTACCCATGGCGTCCTGCATCAGGGTACACCTTGCTTTATCCTGGGGTGCCCCATATCAGAGGTTTTGCCCCTTACATGCTAGTGGGCAGACCCTAGCTGTGTTCCATGACGTGGCAGTCACTTCATCTGGTGCCACCACTCACCTGCAACACCTGAGATTAGGGGAAAAAATATGGTCCAGGTCCAGCCCCCTGAAAATTACACCCCTACTGAGTGACAGGGACTTTCTTCTTTCAGTCAGCTCACTTTCATTCAGTTCCCAACAGCATCCATCCACTGGGTAAGCACTGAGACCATAGGACCTTGGTCAGATGAAAAAGAGAGATAGAGCTGGGTGTCATCAGCCTACTGATGGCACTTCAGTCCAAACCTTTAAATGATCTCACCCAGCGGCCTCAGATACAGATTGAACAAGAAGGGGAGACAGGATGGAACACTGTGTGACTCCACACATGTGGTCCCAAGTGGACAAAGAGCAATCTCCTACCACCACCTGGAAACTCCCCAACAGGAATGAATGGAACCACTCCAGAGCAGCGGCCCCACACACCCCTGCCAAGTCCCACAGTCATGTTAACAACAACCCCATGATCTACCATATCAAAGACCACTGCAAGATCCAACAAGATTAACAGGGCTCAGATTCTTTGGCAATCTCCAAGGGTAGATCAACAACCAAGCACACAAGCGCAGTTGCTGTGCTATACCTTGGATGAAAATCTGACTGAAGTGGGTCCAGAAATCTGATGAGTCTGAAGCTGCTGGGCTGTTTAGTGGGACTGATCCTATGCCCCGCAGATCACATATGCAACCCCCATATGTGTGCGTGTGCGCCACCCCTGCGCATGTCCATTGAGAATGCATTGTGCTGCACAGAATCCGTGTGGAGGGGACTGTGGCCAATAATCCTTCTCTAAAATGGGAAGTTTAGAGATAGCACGATAGCTGGCATGGGAGTCATTTATCCTGTAGAGCAGAGACCAAATGTTGAGCAGAGGGCCGGATCACCACAGTTTTAAGGGTGTCTGACAACCTACCCTTCCAAAGAGAGGTTTCTACAACCCCAACCAGCAAAAGCTCTAACATTTCCTGGCTGGCTTTCACCAGACAGGAAGGGCAAAGATGTAATTCACAACTGGTTGTCTGCATCGCCCCAAGCATATCCTCCACATCACTGGGTGACTAATTGAAATTGATCGAAACAAACAGGACAAGATTGAGGTTCCACAACCCCAAACTTATCTCTCCAGTATCAGGACCCAAGTCATGGTGAATGAGTGATTTTGTCTGCAAAGTAATTATTAAAAATGTCACAGTGGACAATAGATGACTCTAGTTCATGGAAGAGGCAGACCGGATTAATCAGGCCATTTAACACCTGCATCAGCTCTTCAGGATGACAATTTTTAGACACTGTGATAGTGTCGAAATTATAGTTTCACTATGATAGTTGATAGTGTCACTATGATAGTTTCTTCATCACCATCACAGCTATTGGATAGTCCTTCAAAAATTATCTATGCCAATGTCATGTAAAAAAAAAAGGTTAAAAAACTGAAAAGATCTGATTCAGAGAGAGGCCCTATTGACATATTTTGCATTTCATCACATTCTTAATAAATCTGGTGACTTATCAGGCTTTACAATTAACAAAAGCTAATTTTACCCATTCAGGGGAGCCGAACCCATTCAGGCGGGGGGGGCAGTTTTCCCTCCCCCATCCAGACTGCGTGGGTGGAAGGGGCGCTGGGGAGCACCTCCCCCCCTACCCTCCCCAGCCTGGGAATTTTTTTTAATCCCCCCACCTCAGGGATCGCCCTACCTGGTGGTTCTGGGGCTCTGGCCCCAGGTCCGGTGGTGGCAGCGGCAGTGGCAGTGGTGGCGGGTCTGGCAGCAGTGGCGCTCTGGAGCACTTCAGGCTACTACTAGGTCTTCTGGGTCTCTGGTGCCTCTTCCACCCACGCAGCCTGGAGGGGGAAGGAAAACCGTGTTCCTCCCTGCCCCCACCCCCGAACACGTTTGGAACCCGAACTTTGTTTGATCAGTTTGGGCGGGGGTCAGTTCAGATTTGGGGTGTTTGTGAACGGGCCGAATACCCCGAGTTTGGGCAAAACCCTGAACTTCCAAACCATGTTCGCACTTCCCTATTGATTGAATCTCATTCCTGCAATCCTTGTTGTCTCTTCTTGATCTTCACTTCTCTTCTGAAGTCTACTTGTCAGCCTTCCCCTTTCTCCCTCTCCACACAGCATCGTCTCTCCTTTTTCAACAACAAGATTGATAAAATCCACCTTGACATCGCTTCTCAATCCTCTCCCTCCCCAATTTCCTTCCCTGCCCTCCCCCCTCCTGACTCACTTTTATCCTTTTTTTTCCATGTCCTTTGATGAGATCACACCGCTGTACCTTCTGTAATGCACATCATCAATCTCTCCCTCTATAATGGATCCTTTCCAGTGGCCTTCAAACATGCCGCTTTCTCACCTATCCGTAAGAAAGCCACTTATGACCATTCCAACTATCACCCCAGCTCACTCCTGCCATTTGCTTCCAAGCTGTGATTCTAATACATTAGTTGCAGTCCTCAAACCACTTATTCAAAGTAGTCCCTCTGGTTTTAATGAGACTGCTCCACAAAAAGTGGTTGAAGGACTGAGTCCCTAGGGAGATACACTGAAGTCTGTATTTCTGCAAAAATAATGAGATCCTGCCTGCATAATGAGACAAAGGTCAAGTGTTAATCACAGGAATTAAATGTATCTACATACAAGCTCATGTCCATATTTTGTGGTTGAAAGCTTGATTTTAACATCATGGCATTCACATTCTGTTTAGGGGACTGTAATTATTTCTTCCTGCACCCAACATAAGTTTCTGCAAGATCCATTCCCTAATAAGTCTCTCAACAGCACCTTTCTTTCACCAATGTGCCTTTTTATTTACAGTGCAATGCCTTTATCCCATATCCACATGTTCACAAACACTCATCAAATGCTTCATTTTGGCCTATAAGGGTTTTATGGGCACCTGTTAGCACAGGCCAGTCAGTTTCCCATCTGTTCTGAGATCACTGGCCTGGCCAGTGTCAAAGGTGAGCCATTTGTCAGAGCCCCGCTTACTCTATTAGGCTTGTAGTGCTTCTAAGGTAGTGAGCTCCATTTTGAACTATTTATGCACTTATCTTAGTCCCATGGTCCTGGTATTGCAAGGACTTTCAGTCACTCTTGGTAATTTCAGACTTGACGGGCCCGGAGGTCCGCCACGCTGAAACACGGACAGGGATCCATTTCGGATCCTGGTCAGGAATCAGGCCGTCCGTCCTTTAGATGTGCCAATCTGATTCTGGAGGGGGATCGGGGAGGGGGTGGGGCTGTATGGTGCAACATGAGGCCACACAGCCCCCCCCCTGTGCTCCCCTGGCCGCCCACCTTCCATGAGACCTGTGGGTGCAGTGGCCAATCCAGCCGCTGCGCCCGATCCTGTCCCGTGGTCAGGACCATGATCCGGCAGGGATGAAGGTAACAGACGTTACTTTTGGCCTTTCCAGATCGTGGCCTATCCAACCACGGTTGGGGCCCGATCCCACTACAATTCTGGACCTCCGGCCGGCTGGAGATCCAGAATCGTGGTCATTGTGATTCCCGCCAAAAGTTCACTGTGGTGAATATATGGCGGAACTCACATCAGATATTACGGGAATCACAGCCATCTCAGGGGATTCCCTGTGTTTGACCGTGATCTTGTAACGTCTGAAATTACCCTCTGTCACAGGGAGACAATTGGAGAAAGGTGAAAAATGAAGGAAAGACAGGCAAAATGAAATAAACAAACAGACTACCGACTTTTGCCAAGCTGCTCATTGATGGATATTTTCCTAGTCCTGATATTTTCCTCAAGTTAGAAGAAGAGGGTTATAGTTTTTGTCTATCATGTCTCCCCTGGATGGGAAGTGTGAAGGTGCGGGAAGTGTGCAGAATATGTCTTTAAACTAACAGCCCCAATGAAACACACACAAAGGTCATCCCCATGCTAACCTTTGGCTTAGAATGCACCTTTTTCACAGATATCAGAATCCTGGAGCGGGTGAAGAATTATTTTCTGTGTAGATTGTTAAAACTGGGGGATAGCATCCCAGGAGCTGCTCTTAGAGTTGAGACAAATATGTTCTCAATAGAACACTATTTAAGGATCAACTTGGTAAGGTATTGGGCCAAGTTATTGACCCTTCCATCTGATTCACTCCAAGTTCGATGTTTGAAAGAAGAACTTCAACATGAGGGAGCCAGAGCATACCCATGGATCCGGCACACTGCATTAATAATGAACAAATTGGGCTTTTCAATTGCCTATTTAAGTACCCAAACCCTTGGCGAAATTAAAACCTGCATACAGCAAAGTTCTAGCGACATCACAATACAGGAGGACCTTGCAGCTCTTAAGAGATGGAGAGTAGCCCCAGGTTTTGTACTTAGTAAGACATGCCCTAAAAGGGAAATATATTTAGATCTCCTGGGGGACCCCTGTTTGAGGAGGCAATATACTTTGTTCCATTTCAATCTTATTCCATCTGCAGTAGTGGAAGGCAGGTATGCAAAAATCCCTTATCAAAAACGTGTATGCTCATGCTCACTTATGGAAATAGAGTCGGTGGAGCACCAATTTTTAAATTGCCCTTATTATGTTCATCAAAGGGTGAACTTGTTGCCTCCCCTGGTGGAGGGTAAGGGATTTACCCAATCTCAGTCTTTAAGGTACTTAGCAAACTTATCAGATATTAGTGACATCACATCTTTTACAACGTTCCTCATTCTTATGACTAAGAGAAGAGAGGGAATCAGATCTCGATTACAAACAAAGTGAGCACGTGGAAGTAAGCCATACTTCATAAGCCATAAAATGAAAATCAAAGACAAAGGGCAGGTGGAAGCATATGCGTAGGGGAGTGTGGTTAGGGGATAAATATCGATGACATGACCCCCGTGAAGGGTGAGTAATTAAGAATAAGGTAAGAGGGAGAGCGTGAATATATGTGTTGGGGGGCCTGTCGGGGATAAATGCTGGTATTATGAGCCACAAGTAGGGCAAGCCGCCACTGGAAGTAAGATGTAACATAAAAGGAGTTAAAACTTAAATGTAGATAAAATCCATTGAATGGAACATAAGATGCATGCCTTTACATACATATGGGTTGCTCTGTTAGGGGAAAGCATCGATACTATAACCTTTGCGATATAACAACTTGCTATTGAGTGAAGAGACCAACTGCTATTATATGTGAATATGTGAATAAACAATGGTCATATGTTATGTCATAAATATTTTTAGTGTATTAGTATGTAGGGTTTTATTGTTTATTTTATTGCTAATTTTAATTTTGGTTGAGCTCGTGTGGCAGAAGTATGTAACGTAATTGGAGCATGAAGATGTGGAGGAAGTAGGGAAGAGGAGGTGCAAGGCTACGATAGGAAATTTCCTAGGAGGTCTTACAATTTTCCCCCTCTGGTTTCTTATGAGGGTATAATGTAAAGTGAAAGCAATAGATGGAGGTATGTACCTCGTTTGTAAGATGGGTGTCTCTGATGTATGATGCCTGGAGTAGTACTGATGTATTGTTTTTTGCCCTCTTGTTCCTTGGTTTTTCCCTTCTGGCCATGGCGAAAGCTAGATCCTAATAAAACTTGTTGTTGTTGTTGAAACACACACCCAAAAATGCGAGTGGTTTAAAAATTCTGAAGCTCCATTTGCAGGATAAGAAGAAATCTTGTAAATGTTTCTTTTCCCTTCTTTGATGCTAAATATTGTTCAGTATCCTAGAAAGTAAGCTTTGTTGAGACATGGCAACAAAGAACACGTTTGTCTGAATTCTTAACACTGGAGCATGCCAACAAAACATACTGATTTCTCCAATCCTCTTTTCGAAATATAATATCATCAAGGCGGTTGACATCCATCTACCATTTTGAACATATATTCAAAAGTNCATGAGACCTGTGGGTGCAGTGGCCAATCCAGCCGCTGCGCCCGATCCTGTCCCGTGGTCAGGACCATGATCCAGCAGGGATGAAGGTAACAGACGTTACTTTTGGCCTTTCCAGATCGTGGCCTATCCAACCACGGTTGGGGCCCGATCCCACTACAATTCTGGACCTCCGGCCGGCTGGAGATCCAGAATCGTGGTCATTGTGATTCCCGCCAAAAGTTCACTGTGGTGAATATATGGCGGAACTCACATCAGATATTACGGGAATCACAGCCATCTCAGGGGATTCCCTGTGTTTGACTGTGATCTTGTAACGTCTGAAATTACCCTCTGTCACAGGGAGACAATTGGAGACAGGTGAAAAATGAAGGAAAGACAGGCAAAATGAAATAAACAAACAGACTACCGACTTTTGCCAAGCTGCTCATTGATGGATATTTTCCTAGTCCTGATATTTTCCTCAAGTTAGAAGAAGAGGGTTATAGTTTTTGTGTATCATGTCTCCCCTGGATGGGAAGTGTGAAGGTGTGGGAAGTGTGCAGAATATGTCTTTAAACCAATGAAACACACACAAAGGTCATCCCCATGCTAACCTTTGGCTTAGAATGCACCTTTTTCACAGATATCAGAATCCTGGAGCGGGTGCAGAATTATATTTTCTGTGTAGATTGTTAAAACTGGGGGATAGCATCCCAGGAGCTGCTCTTAGAGTTGAGACAAATATGTTCTCAATAGAACACTATTTAAGGATCAACTTGGTAAGGTATTGGGCCAAGTTATTGACCCTTCCATCTGATTCACTCCAAGTTCGATGTTTGAAAGAAGAACTTCAACATGAGGGAGCCAGAGCATACCCATGGATCCGGCACACTGCATTAATAATGAACAAATTGGGCTTTTCAATTGCCTATTTAAGTACCCAAACCCTTGGCGAAATTAAAACCTGCATACAGCAAAGTTCTAGCGACATCACAATACAGGAGGACCTTGCAGCTCTTAAGAGATGGAGAGTAGCCCCAGGTTTTGTACTTAGTAAGACATGCCCTAAAAGGGAAATATATTTAGATCTCCTGGGGGACCCCTGTTTGAGGAGGCAATATACTTTGTTCCATTTCAATCTTATTCCATCTGCAGTAGTGGAAGGCAGGTATGCAAAAATCCCTTATCAAAAACGTGTATGCTCATGCTCACTTATGGAAATAGAGTCGGTGGAGCACCAATTTTTAAATTGCCCTTATTATGTTCATCAAAGGGTGAACTTGTTGGCTCCCCTGGTGGAGGGTAAGGGATTTACCCAATCTCAGTCTTTAAGGTACTTAGCAAACTTATCAGATATTAGTGACATCACATCTTTTACAACGTTCCTCATTCTTATGACTAAGAGAAGAGAGGGAATCAGATCTCAATTACAAACAAAGTGAGCACGTGGAAGTAAGCCATACTTCATAAGCCATAAAATGAAAATCAAAGACAAAGGGCAGGTGGAAGCATATGCGTAGGGGAGTGTGGTTAGGGGATAAATATCGATGACATGACCCCCGTGAAGGGTGAGTAATTAAGAATAAGGTAAGAGGGAGAGCGTGAATATATGTGTTGGGGGGCCTGTGGGGGATAAATGCTGGTATTATGAGCCACAAGTAGGGCAAGCCGCCACTGGAAGTAAGATGTAACATAAAAGGAGTTAAAACTTAAATGTAGATAAAATCCATTGAATGGAACATAAGATGCATGCCTTTACATACATATGGGTTGCTCTGTTAGGGGAAAGCATCGATACTATAACCTTTGCGATATAACAACTTGCTATTGAGTGAAGAGACCAACTGCTATTATATGTGAATATGTGAATAAACAATGGTCATATGTTATGTCATAAATATTTTTAGTGTATTAGTATGTAGGGTTTTATTGTTTATTTTATTGCTAATTTTAATTTTGGTTGAGCTCGTGTGGCAGAAGTATGTAACGTAATTGGAGCATGAAGATGTGGAGGAAGTAGGGAAGAGGAGGTGCAAGGCTACGATAGGAAATTTCCTAGGAGGTCTTACAATTTTCCCCCTCTGGTTTCTTATGAGGGTATAATGTAAAGTGAAAGCAATAGATGGAGGTATGTACCTCGTTTGTAAGATGGGTGTCTCTGATGTATGATGCCTGGAGTAGTACTGATGTATTGTTTTTTGCCCTCTTGTTCCTTGGTTTTTTCCTTCTGGCCATGGCGAAAGCTAGATCCTAATAAAACTTGTTGTTGTTGTTGAAACACACACCCAAAAATGCGAGTGGTTTAAAAATTCTGAAGCTCCATTTGCAGGATAAGAAGAAATCTTGTAAATGTTTCTTTTCCCTTCTTTGATGCTAAATATTGTTCAGTATCCTAGAAAGTAAGCTTTGTTGAGACATGGCAACAAAGAACACGTTTGTCTGAATTCTTAACACTGGAGCATGCCAACAAAACATACTGATTTCTCCAATCCTCTTTTCGAAATATAATATCATCAAGGAGGTTGACATCCATCTACCATTTTGAACATATATTCAAAAGTTTTCCTTACATAAGTTCAAAATGGGTGACAGCAATGGTCCATCAAGTCCAGCATCCTGTCTCTGGCAGTGGCCAGTCTCGATCTCTTGGGAGAAGTACCCAACAGGTCACAATGGGCAATTCATTCCCTGTTGTTCCAGCCCCCAACAGTAGGAGGTTATGATATCCCCAAAACCTACTTGGCTAATGGCCATTAATGGACCTATCCCCCAAGAACTTATCCAATTCATTTTTAAAACTAGCTACACAATCAGCCTTGACCACTTCCTCTAGCAGTAAATTCCACAAGTTAATTGTGTGCAATAGCAGTATGGTGTGGGATAAGAAGTGTAATGAAATAAATGAATAAATTAAATAAATTAAATAAAAATTAAATATGCTCAGTAATTCTGTTTTTAACAACCATTTCCACCAGTTGTCTGGCACCAATGTCAGACTCACTTGTCTGTAGTTTCCAGAATCGCCTCTAGAGCCCTTTCTAAATATTGGTGTTACATTTATTACCCTCCAATCCTCTAGTACAGTGGCAGATTTAGATAAAATTAACAGTAGTAGGTTTGCAACTTCACAATTTAGTTCCTTCAGAACTCTGGGATGAATACCATCTGGTTCTGGTGATTTGTTACTATTTAGTTTGTCAGTTTGCTCTAGAACCTCCTCCAGAGTCACACTTATTTGTGACAGTTCTTCCGATTCTTCACCTACAAAGACTCAGTCCAGCGTGGATATCTCCCCAATTCTTTCAGCTTTTCTGCAATGTCCTTATCCTCCCTGAGTGCCCCTTCCACCCCCTGGCCATCTAATTGCCCAACTGACTGTCTAGCAGGCTTCTTGCTTCTGATGTACTTGAAAAAACGTTTTATTATTATTTTTTTGCATCTTTAGCAATTTGCTCCTCAAATTCCCTCTTATCCTGTCTTATTAGTGTTTACATCTAATTTGGCAATGCTTATGTTCTTTCCTAGTTTCTTCATTAGGACTAGTTTTCCATTTTTTAAAGGATGCTTTTTTGATTCCAGTAGTCTCCTTCACCTCCCCATTTAGCCACACTGGCACACATTTGGGTCCTCTTGATACCTTTTTTTATTTGTGGAAAACATTTAATCTGCACTTCCAACATGGTGTTTTTAAATAATCTCCATGCCTCTTGCATACATTTAACCCTTGCAACTGCTCCTTTTAGTTTCCCTTTAGCTAGTTTCCTCATTTTTGCATAGTTCCCCTTTTAAAAATTAAATGTTACTGAAGTACCTTTTTATAAAAAAAACAACTCCCTCCTATAGATATGTCAAATTTGATTATATTATGATCACTATTACCCAAGTGGCTCTACCACTGTTACCCCCCACCAGGTCTTATGCTCCACTTAGGACTAGATCCAAAATAGCTCCTCCCCATCATAGGTTCTACACCAAGAAGCAGTAATTCCCCCCCCCGCGAACTCTCGTGTGGAGTCCCACAAGGTTCTTTTCTGTTCCCTCTCCTGTTCAATGTGTATATGCAGCTGTTTGGTGAGGTCATGAGAGGGTTTGATGTTCGGTGTCATCAATATGCTGATGACACTCAACTCTACCTCTCTTTTTCATCAGACCCAGACCCGGCAGTCTTGGTGCTTACCTGGTGTCTGGCAGCTGTGGGGAACTGGATGAGGGTGAGCCATCTGTAGCTGAATTCCAAGATGGAGGTGATGCTGGTGGAAAGGGCGGTAAGGTTGGTGTGCCCTCCGCTGGTCTGTCAGGTTCATCATCTGGAGGTGCTCCTCGATTCCCAGCTCTGCCTGGATGTCCAGTTCAAGGCTGTGGCGAGGAGCATGTTTTGCCAATTATATCTGGTATGGTGGCTTTGTCTGTACGTCTCAGACTCCAACCTGACCACCATCATCCATGCTTTCATCACCTCAAGACTGGACTATTGTAATGTACTCTACGCAGGGCTACCCATGGTGACAGTTTGGAGGCTGCTGCTAATACAGAATGCACTGGCCCGCCTCCTCAAAGGACGGGTCACCATTGCACCAGTGCTCAGTTCTCTGCACTGGCTGCCTATAGTCTTCTGGGCCTGATTCAAGGTGTTGGTGCTTACCTATAAAACCGTATATGGCCTGGGCCTTACCTATTTGCAGGACCACCTCACTCCCTGGGCTCTGGATCAGCCTTTGCGGTCTATTGGGGGTACCTTTCTTGAAGTCCCCTGGGTATTGTGTGTGTGTGTGGGGAGGGGGGTGGTGGCATTGGAGAGGGTGTTCTCTATGGCTGCTTCGAGGCTGTGGAACTCCCTCCTGGCAGAGGCCCATGTGACCTGTGTGACCTCTCCTCCTTCTGACATTTGCGTAAGACCTGACCGTTCTGCCAGGCTATTGGCAAGGGAGATGGGTAAGTTGGGGGGTTGAGGGTTAGGGAGGGTTTTTTTAATATTCTGTGGCACTCCAGTACGAGTTTTAATTGTTTTTTTAAAATTTTATTGTATTTTATATTGTGTATTTTATGGATTTATAAGCTTTCCCAAGCTGATATTGCCAGGAGGGTGCATGGTAAAAATGCAATTAAATAAATAAATAAATAAATTTACGTCATCTAGAAAATGTACATCTGCATCACACACCAAGGTGAGACATTCACCCCGTGAATATTAGGGTAATTGAAATCATCCATTAATTACTGCCTCTCCAACTTTGGTAGGCTGTTTAATCTCTGTTAGCATTTCATGATCATATAGTATATGGAAGACTTCTTGAAATTATCAACCATTTGAATTTTTTAAAATGTTTATTTATTTATTTATTTATTTATTGCATCATGGAGTTTTCTTACATCTGAGCAGGTGAAAGAGCATTAGAACCCTGGAAATGGATTTTCAGATCAAAAGGTATAATAAATAGCTCAATATGGAAACATGAAAGCATTTCTGAAACAGCGAAAGTAGGGCTTCAATAATGTTTTTTTAAATGCAGAAAAAGTGGTTGCTGCTATGGGATGATACTTTAATCTGATCAAGTGGTCATATGTCTGATTGCTAAACAAGAGTTAGACTGATACAAGAACGCCTACATGTACACATACCCTTCACATTTTATTTTTTATTGGAAAGATATGGATAGTTATCAATTGAGATGAAGACTATGGGTGATTTCACACGTGACAAGATCACGCTGAACCACAGTGAACCACGGTGAACCCCGCGGCGGGGCGAAAGGCCCCTGAACGTCTGCACAGCGTGCGCCAGATGTTGGCCACGCTGAATCTGCACATGGGGTCAATTTGAACCACGCTTCCCGGGCTAGCCGGGGGAAGGTCCCGGGAAGCGTGGTCAAATGGACCGCGGGCCGTGGCCAACAAAAAGTAACGTCTGGCCGCGTGCCACGGCCCGGGATCCCCGGCGGGATCCCGGGCCGTGGCACGATCGGCCAGACGCGGCGGCCGCATTGGCCCCGCCGCCCGCCCGTCTCCTCGGAGGGCGGGCGGCGGGGTGCGTGGAGGGGGCGGGGCCGTGCGGCCGCACGTTGCGCCGCGCGGCCCCGGCCCCTCCCACTTTCCCCGCCGGGATCCCCCCGGCACGTCTGTTGGGCCGTGCAGGGGTGACCCCGGCGGGGAACGAAGACGTTGGTTACGGTACGGGGCCAAAGGGCCCCGTAACGTCTGAAAATACCCTATATGAATAAAATGTGTTATGTATTCTTTGGAGAAAGTGACTTAATTGTGTGTAATATTGTATTTGGCAGTGTAGTAAATAATATTTCCCAACTTTTTTGCCTATGTGACCCTACAAAATTCTATAAAACCAGACAAGATGCAATCAATTGCAAGATTAGAGATGTGTGTGTGTGTGTGTGTGTGTGTGTGTGTGTGTGTGTGTGAAATCCTTGTTGGCCAGGATTAGTGGGCTTATGCTGATATTCAGGGGTCAAGCTCTGCCAAGGTTCTCCCCATTAAAGAGCAAGGCAATTATTTTAATGAAAAGTACTGAGTTAGCTTTAACTTTTCCCTGTTCACCTATTTGAAGCGGGAATTTTATATTGTAATTTGAATAATTAATGTTGTATTTTTTGGTAGATCTTTGCTGATTTTGTGACACAGTATGTGAAGTTACTTTGTTTGGTTTTTTGTACTGTGTGTTTGGCCACACAATCTGTGTCAATATGTATGTGATGTAATTTTGTTTGCTTATCTGTATTTGTGTTCAGCCATAGCAAATGCTAGAGCCGTTTAATAAACAATTTGATTTGATTTGACAAGAAGCAACAAAAGGTATTTTTAGATGTGACGATACAGTGCACCTCATGCTTTGATCCTGACCAGTGTGAGGGCTCTCACCGAAGCCAGGATCTAACCCAGCCACCAAACAGATATGTTAGCGGCCTGGGACGGAGAAGGAGTGAGGAGAGGGCGAGGTGGCATTTAGACGTGAGTCTGCAGGCCTCATCCCCTCAAGCGTGACCTTCCCACCTCTCTGATGGGCGGGTGCAGTGGCCTGTGAGGCCACCACAAGCACCCAGAACAGACACAGACCAGGTCAGGTAGAGTGGACCATCACATGTGACAGGGCCCAAGTCACAGTCTGGGCTAAAAACTGCCACAGCCCGAGCAAACCCCTGATCCAGCCTGGGGAAACATCTGGTGGGCTGGATCAGACTTGAAGGCACTATGGGTGGTCACATGGGTCAAAGCGTGGCCAGCCGTGGTACCGTCACATTTAAAAATACCCAAAGACATGCAAAATATATTAAATTGCAATATGGGTGGCAACTGTATCTGCAAATGGTGCAACCACCCCTGGAATCATCACCCACAGTTTGGGAACCTCTGCACTAAAACAAGTGTTTACTTTAATGGGTATGGCTCACTAAACCTGTGTTCTACCTTGTATTCTAGTCCCTCCCTCCCTATCTTGTTTTTTCAGTTTCTATAGATTCCGATTCCTCGCACTGTTGTTGCTTGAAATTTCCCATTTTGGTTCCTACCCCAAAGGATTCTTTTTCTCAAGATTGTGCCAACATAACTGTTCAAGATATGCAAATATGTGAAGGCACGCTATTTCCATTTCAACATTAAACATTACTTGTTTGGCAGATTTTGCAGACTTTTAAAGCCAATTCTGAGTTTCCCCCCTTTTAAAAAATGCATTTTAGGGTCTCTCTCTCCCCCCCCACCCCCAATTTAATCTAGAAAGTATAGTTGCTGTGTTGGTCTCCAATGTAAAAAATGGAGGCAAAGTAAATCAGATGATATATTTTATGGTATCAGCTTCTGTTGGTGAAAGCATACAAGGTTTTGGAACATACATGACCATTCCCAAAGCACGTAAACCATCAAAAATGTAATTTCTTAAAGGTGCCTGAAGGTTCAGAGTGAGGAACTCTACTTGGGTTAATGGGTTCAGTTCCCCTGCAACTTAATTGGCTGATCTCGCAGCTAAGGCAAATGAAGAGAGGCTGACTCCGGTCAACTGCATTTGAGAGAAGTCAAGTGACTATGTTCTGTATTCAGCAGTAAAAAGCCCAAAGTTCATTAGGAAGGGAACCTGTAGGATAAGGTAAGTCACACACTAAATAACAAACAAACCAAACCAAACATCAATAAATAAATTAAGTAAAATAAAACAGTGGGTGGTTTCTGAGCACAGATAACCATCCGGGTGAGGTTCCAGGAGCAGGTCTCGAATATAGTCAGGGGCTATACTGTTCAGGCCGCTGAAGACCAGCAGTATACTGTTAAACTCAATCCACCACTCTGTAGGCAGCAAATGCATAGAATGCCTTCCGTGCAAGCTGCACTTGGTGGAGGAGCACTGCGGGAAGCCCATAGAAGATGGTGTTACAAAAATCAAGCCTCATGCTCACCAGGATATAGGTCACTGTGGCAAAGTCAGCCTGGAATAAATAAGGTCCTTGTTTATGTAAATCGTATAACTGAAATAAGCTTTTGTGAGCCACGTTTGATAGCTGTGTTTTCATGGACAGTGTGTGGTCAAAAATAACACCCAAGTTCTTTACCTGGCTCAGCACCTCCAGTTGTACTCCCCCAACATGCAGAGGCCTGAGGGAGGTGACCATATCCTTATATCAGTTTCCCATCCCCATCCCCACCAGCATCAATTCAGAAAATAAAATGTTATGACTCAGGCATGTTAACACAAACGCCCTCATCAGATGCATGACTCGCTCTGTCCTAGATGACAAAGTGTTAATCACATGGACCACTGCCATGTTGTCACACCAAAAAAGAACATGTTTGTTCGCGAATTCATTCATCCATATGTATACAGCTGCAACAATTGGGAATAATTCCAAAAAAGTAAGGTCACGCAATATCTCGGATACTAACCATGCCCGAGGCCAACGCTCTGCACACCACTTACCCCCAAAATATATCCTCAGTCCTAGCTGCTGTGTCTGATTGGCCCTGTAGTTCGGCTTCCAATAAAAGAGTGTCCCTCCACAAACTAACGCCATTGTGTCTCTCCAAAAATTCATCCCATACAGCCAAATCATCCCGCATCTCCTGCGTGATGCGTATATGATGATGAGGGGACAGCATCCAGCTGTCTTGGAATATAATCTTGATAAGAAGGCCCTCCCTGGAGCCACAACTCTACAAGGAAAGTTAAGGCTCCCAAGTAATGACTGCAATTCCCTCAGTGTTACCTTCTTCAAATCAAATCAGATTAGTTTAATGTGCGTGGTCAGTGGCCATTGCAATATAAAAGGTACATGTGTTACCTTCGTTGCCTCCCTAACTTTTTTAAAAGCTGCGAGAAAACTCTGAAGCTTTACTACCGGCAACCTCAACATTTCAAGGACAGAGTCCAACTCAATCCACAAGTTGTAATTACCACGGCAGACCCTTCCATTTTCTCCTCTGCTAAAGGGACCCCTACCCTGTTTGCCACAGCCCCAAATGTGTTAAGGAGGTTCAGGCAATCAGGGGACCCTGCCCTGGCTGAGAAGAGATAATCATCGAGATAATTGACCATCCTTGACCATCACATGACCATCCTTGGCTACTGATATGACCACCCACTCCAAGGCGGAGCTAAACTTTTCAAAAGCTGCACAGGAGATGGAGCAACTCATCGGCATTGCTTTATCAAAGTAAAACTTGCCCTGATAAGAAAAACCTAACAAATCAAAATCCTGTGGGTGAACGGAAAGGAGGCAGAAAGCCGACTAAATGTCACTCTTCGCCATTCGGGTCCCTGTTCCACATGACCTCACCATCTCCACTGCCTTGTCAAATGAAGCATACTGAACCAAGCAAAGCTTGGTAGGTATAAAAACATTCACAGAAGATCCTCGTGGGTAAGATAAGTGATGTATCAGCCTATACTCCCCCTGGGCCTTCTTGGGCACCACTCCCAATGTAAAATGTATGCTTGCTTACAGACTGAACCTGTCTTCCTCTGGGTATGGAGCACTTGGGACAATGGACCAAGAGATGTTACAAAAGAACTGTTGGGTCAGAGCAATGCTCCATCTAGTCCATTGTCACTGACAGTGGAAAGTACCAGATTTTTTATTATTTTTTTAAATACAAACAACTAGGACATATATGGGATGATTTCTGATCCCTCTCACCCACTGTATTTACTTTTGTATTTCAAAGTCAAAGGTTGTTGTCCCTGATCATCTTGGATAATAGTCTTTGATGGACCTACCCTTTTATGAATTTGTCCAATCTTCTTTGAACCCTTCTTTTACTAGTAGGGCTGAAATGAGAATCCATTTGGTTCTCGTGAGAATCTCAAACCCAAATGTGTGACAATCTTACGAGAATCTCGCTTAAAAGAAAAAAAAACCCACCAAACTGTACATGCACAAAATGGCTGCTGGGACATTCTGCAAATACACAGCCCTTTTCCAAAATGGCACCAGCAGCGTTGCATGCAGAGTTCCTCCCCTGACCCCACCCCACCCCATCCCAGCATAGAGTTGGTGGATGCAATAAAGGAGAGAGAGAGAGAGAGAGATGACAGACTGATGTGGGATGTAAGACATGGCACAGGACATGGTATGCCCGGTCTCCAATAAGTAAATTGAGGGGGGAAATCTCGATCGAGAAAGGGTTGAGAATCAGGGCTTTTCTTGTTTCTCAGTTCTCACAGAAATTGAACCAAGAACCTTGATTCTCAACAGTAATCAAGACAAAAAAAACTAGAATGAGTTTCAGCCCTAATTACTAGCCTTCACAATTTCCTGAGGCATTGAGTTCTATTGTGCTGTTATATTATAAGAAATAGTATTTTTTTTTTAAATGTTCCTATTCACTTTCTCCACATCACTCATAATTTTACAGACCTCTTTTGTATTCTCTTTAATTGTCTATTTTCTATGCTGGAAAAAATGTAATTGGTGAAGAATGTCCCTGATCAGAGTCAGTGACTAAAATAAGAAACACCTTTAAAGGGATAGGGGGGAGTTAAACCCTTTGAATGGAAACTGTTTAGTTTTGCATAGCTTTGTTTGAACTGTCCAAATAGTAACAGTGTTATATACAGTAAAATATGTGCCTGCCTTAAAGCCTTTGGCAGAAACCTCATTGAGCTGAAGCAAGTTTTCCATCAAGGTTATCTTGATGGAATTCTCCTTTTATCTGGGGAGCAAGCAAAGTCAATTAAAATGTTCATCATGTTTCTGACTCTTTAAAAGTCAACGATCCATTTTAAGTAGCTGAAAATTTAGTGCACGATGGCAATTCCTTTGAAAAGAGTTATGTAAATGTAGAGTAATATCTATTGTAACAATGTTATGAATGAAGGAAAGATACTGTCATTATTGTTTGAGTAATATGGAATAAATTAGTATATTGGTTTAAACATAGTGTGCATGTTATAGATGATAACTGCACTTAATTATGGGAACATGGTTGACTTATTTCTCTCGTAAAAGAGCAATTGATAGCAAGTCATTTTTAAATTAGGAAGTGCTGGAACTCCTGGATAGGTTTCCTTTTACCTGCAAGTGTGGCCGGGAGATTATTGCTTCCCACATCAACTAAACTGCCTTGGTTAGAAAAACAGCACTGTAATGCTTACTCTTATGCTTTGTTTGAAACCTTTATAAAGCATTTTTCACAGTGGTGCCAGCAAATGACATTTCTCTCTTTAGTGAATGAATGACCTGTTTCTATGTAGATTAAATAGCACATGCTAAGATGCTGTCCTTTTTTTTTTTTTTTTTTGGTTACTCTCTTCCCTTCTCTACCTTATTCGATGTAGTTTTCATTTTAAGGCACTGAGGTTGCTTTTACTCGCGCGGCCAGGAAAGCGCACTCTTCAACACGCCACTGGGAAAAGCTGTGAGGGTTGCGTTTACATGCACCAGAAGTGACCGCCCACCATAGGAACCAGCGGTGTGCACAGCCTCTTTGAAGATGCATTCTGGAAACCTTGATATATGAGTTTCCAGAACTCTGATATCAAGCCATGCATGTGGAGTGAATGGGTATGGATTCTAATGGGTGGTTCCCAGGTGCCCACATTCAAGATGGTGCCTGTAGCATTCTGACATTGATATATATATATATATATATATATATATATATATATATATATATATATATATCCCAGCATGTATTTTATATATATATATATATATTTAAAGAAACAAAGTTAACATTCTCAGAAGAACTTTAATCACCACTTCTGGGCATGTTCGGTGCTTTTCAAAGATGGTGCTGGCAGTGTCAGCATACTACAGGCACCATCTTGGATGTGGGCAGCCCATTCTGAGCATGCCCAGAACTTCTGGGCATGCTCAGATCAAGCTGCCCTTTTCAAAAATGGCATCCGCGGCATGCTGATGTTGCCAGCACCATCCAGTGTTGCCAGAATGATAAACTAAAATACTGAAATTTGATGTATTTTATTTACTATGATTTGAACTCCACCCTTCATTGAAGACTAAGGGTAGATAACAAAGCATATATACCCATCCACTTGCCCCCTTGACCCCATCCCCTCCCGCCTCCTGACCTCCATTATTTCCACTGTCACCCCTTCCCTCCTGAACATCATCAACCTCTCCCTCTTTACTGGCTCCGTCCCCTCCACCTTTAAGCACATCACTGTCTCTCCTATCCTCAAAAAGTCCACTCCTGACCCCTCTGATCCTTCTAGCTACCATCCTGTCTCACTCCTTCCTTTTGCTTCCAAGCTTCTTGAACGTGTTGTCTACTCCCACTGCCTCAACTTCCTGTCCACCAACTCCTCCCTTGATCCCCTCCAATCTGGCTTTTGCCCCCTTCACTCTACTGAAACTACTCTAACTAAGATCACCAATATTCTTCTTATGGCTAAATTTAATCGCCTCTACTCCGTTCTTGTCCTCCTTGACCTCTCTGCTGCCTTCGATACTGTTGACCACTCACTCTTGCTAGACTCACTTCACTCCCTTGGCTTCCGTGGCTCCATCTGCGACTGATTTTCCTCCTACCTCTCTGATCACTCCTTCAACGTATCTCTTGCCAACTCCACCTCCTCCTCCCTTCCACTCTCGGTTGGTGTTCCAAAAAGCCCTCTCCTTTTCTCTATCTATACTCTGTCCCTAGACAAACTCATTGCCTCCCATGGCTTCTGATATCACCTCTATAATGATGACACTCAACTCTATCTCTATACTTCCTCTCTCTCCCCATCTATTCAAGTTCGCCTCACCAGCTGTCTCTCGGACATCTCTACCTGGATGTCTCAATGTCAACTCAAACTCAACATGGCTAAAACTGAACTCCTTATCTTCCCCCCTCATCCTTCCTCTCCCTTGTTGATCCTCATCGACAGGGTCACCATCCTTCCCATCCCCCAAGCCCATAGCCTAGGATTCATCTTTGACTTACCCCTTTCTTTTAAACCCTACATCAGCTCTGTTGCCAAATCATGTCGCTTTGCCCTTCATAACGTTGCTAAGATTTGCCCTTTTCTCTCTGTCTCCTCTTCCAAAACTCTTGCCTCAATTACTGTAACCTCCTTCTCACTGGCCTCCCCCACTCTCCCATTTCTCTCCTTATCTCCATCCAAAACTCTGCTGCCAGGGGCATCCACCTCACCTGTCACTTCGACCAAGTGCAGCTCCTCCTCTCCTCTCTTCACTGACTCCCCCTTCCTGAACAAATCCTGCAGAAGCTCCTTGTCTTCACCTATAAAGCTCTTCACAACCTTGCTCCCTCCTAAACTCTCTGAGCTAATTTTCCTCCGTTCTCCTGTCCGTGAACTCCGCCCCTCCTCTGTCCCCTCGCTCACCCTCCCATGCCTCCCCTGCACCCCTAACTGTCTTAGTCCCTTCTCCCTAGCTGCTCCCCACACCTGGAACTCCCTCCATGCCCACATGCACCTCGCCCCCTTCCTTCATACCTTCAAATCCCTCCTCTAGACCCACTTCTTCTGCTCTGCCCTCCTCAACTCCTCGCTCCCCTCACCTAACTCCTGCTGATACCCTCCATCCAGTAAAATCTGTTACCTGAGGTCTGTGTACTCATATCCACACCGCATGGACCAACCCGCCATCATTCTTGATGTAACCAAGCCAAGTGTGTGCAGCTGGGACTTTGCATCTTCATGAATGTTACGCTCCTTGTCTCTCCCTCTGTTCCCCTTTCTTCATCTCCCCCTCCCCATTCTCGTCTCTCAGATTGTAAGTCCTAGGGTAGGGACCATGTCTATTCAATTACTTTGTAAAGCGCCAGGTACATTGCTGGTGCTATATAAATGCTTTATAATAATAATAATAATAATAATAATATAAAAACATGCATAAAATAAAAATTGTTCTCTCTTGGGGTATTTGCAAGTTAGTGGCTCTCCAACTTTGCCCTTTTAGGACATTGTCACCTACACGCAGTATACAATATCTCCAAAGGAGAGTTAGGCCATGGTGGGTGGAGGGGTGTGTGTGTCCGTTTACATTGACACACAACCATCTCCACCCACCTCCACCCATGGAGCCTCCTCTGGTTTTCCAGAGGAGCGCACACGCACCCCCACCCATCCCACTCAGTGTTCACACGGGCGAACACCAAGTGGACACCCATCCCCCACCCAACGCCGGTTGTTTACACAGACGCACCCCCTAACACCCGGCACTTAACCATGGTGTAGATTTATAATCCGGGCTGGGGTAGAAATCTACCCCATCATATTACATGTTAGTTTGCACATTCAAGCAATGTAAGTGCCAAAGGACTGGGGTAGAAATCTACCTCAAGACACATGTATTGTCAACACAAAAGATGAGTGTTAAAAACTCAAACTGTAAAAAATATAAAAATTCCCATTTAAAACATACAAACAAAAAAGCAGCATCCAAGACTCTATCCCCCTCTGCCAAATGCCTGTCCAGGTAAAGAGGTCATATGTTAGTTCCAGAAAATGCTCATGCTCAGACTGTTGTGACTCTCCAAGGGCAGTGTTTCAAAGCTGTGTATTAGACACTGAGAATGCCTCTTAGTGTCCGTGTCACATGGAACTAGAAATGACAGAACTGAAATAACCAAACAAACAAAAAAACTGAAAACCGAGAAAAAATGAAATGGAATAATTGAATAATTGAAATGGATACCCATTGGAGCTTATATATATATATATATATATATATATATATAT
>QEPC01004465.1:203131-241249 GCA_003113815.1 Sphenodon punctatus | reverse complement strand
AGACCTCGCATCTTCATGAATGTTAGACCCCTTGTCTCTCCCTCTGTTCCCCTTCCTATGTCTCTCCCCCAGCTCCTGTCTCTCAGATTGTAAGCCCTAGGGGCAGGGACCATGTCTATTTTATTACTTTGTAAAGTGCCAGGTACACTGCTGGCGCTATATAAATGTTTGTTAATATTAATAATAATAATAATGATGGTGCTAATTAAGAGTACTACCACTAAGTCCTTGAGCATTGTGTTGTATGGCCAAGATAAGACATTGCCAGAGTACAACTATGGCTTTAAAAAAATTTTGGTGTGAGGAAAGTGGGGGGCATCACATCTGATAACTAGTTCTCCAAGCTCCAGCTTTTTGTGATTTTAAGCCAGCCAGTTTATAAACCCTTCAAGATCAGGGATTGTACGGGAAGTGCTGCCAGATCATTATTCATAACAGAGCTGAAAGTTGCTGCTTTAATTAGCTTTGTAGAATAAAGCTAATTTGTGTGTGTCTTTGAAATTGGTGTTTACAGACACACCTGCCTGTCAATATAGAGGCTGCTGTGTGCCCAATCAGCTCCTTCTTACCTACTCCAGTATTACTCCAGAAACTATGGATTTCTAGAAATCTGTTTGTTTCCTAAAGTTTGCAACCTCCTGGACTTCATTGGAATTATATCTAATGTTCCCTGGCTCCTGAAATTTATTCTTAGTTTGATTTAATCCCATTGGCATGGTATGCTTTCACTGTGAATGTCGCATATACCCATCTCCACTGATATGTTGCTTGATCCAATTATGTCAATTCTTTCCCATTGTGAAGAGCTAATTTTATAGCCTGTGTTCTTTATGTAATCAGTTAATTAGGATGAAATTAATTTAATAAAACAATACCTTTCAAACAAGGAAAAAGGTGATAGCGCTTGATGACCTGACAGCAAGCTTGTCAATTTATTTTCTCAAAGTCATCTGATTTTTTTCTTTTCTTTCCTCATTGTCTAATTAGCAAAAGGCAGGAATACAGACAGAAAATGAAAGCAAATAATGTGAATGACTGGCTCATAATATGCATTTCATCTTCACCCATGAGTAATTATTGTACAAAAGGAATGGATCATGCAAGAAAAGGTTATTCAAAGTATATTTTTTGCTGTACACAAAAAATGGGAAAGTAGACAAGAGATTAAAACTAGGGATAAGAAAATTGCCAGAGAAACAAAGGAGGTGTGACCCAGAGTTTAGCCCTCTGGCTTATTAGACTAAATCTTTATGCATTTTAAAAAATATTTGCATAATTTCCACCTCTACTAGTATTCATTTCTCTTTTACCTTGTTTTGCTTTAGGACTTGAGTTTGTATTAAAAGAGCTTTAATCAGCCAACAAAAACTATGAAGTTCTAGAAATCTGTTTCAGTTTCCTAATATGTGCAAGCTTCAGACATTGGGGGTCTGTGCTAGCAGAGTACCGTGGGTAAGTCTTGGCAGGACTCAGCCCACGTTCATCAGCACACTGTGATTGGTTATCTGAGGGCTGGAAAGTTAACCGGTGTAAGGGTGCTAGGGCATGCTGGGGCAGGGGAGACAAGGTCTGGCAGGAAAAAAAGGGAGGCAGGGCATGATCTGCCCACTTGCAGAGCACTCGGGTGGGCCTTCTGTGCCCCACCTCTCTTTCCCAGCACCTTGTAAGCCCAAAGTGGTCCCGGGAGTTCCCAGAAATCCCACTGGACAATTTTTCTACCAGGCAGTATCTCCTTTTTCAAGACATCCCAACCTCATACTTCAGTTTTCTCACTCACTGAAGGCATGCCCATGCAGTTTAAATGTTTAAATGAGGCAAGAAGAACCTCACAGTTGCTCTGAAAATACATTTATGCAATAAAGTTTGGTACAAGAAGGATTAATGGTGCAGAAGAAACACCCATTAAGCTTCAATGTCCTGATGTTATAATGGCAAAACTTCTGTTTGTGTCTCTCTGCAGCAAGAGACACCCCAGACAGGCTTTCTCCCCTCCTTCTTGAAGTCTCAGTGATTTTGAGACCACCTCCCCTTGCCCTCAAACCACTTATCCTGCAGATGAAATCAATGAAAGTGAAGGTGACTAAATTCCAATTGAATTTAACCCATAAGGAGCAGGGATTTCTTTCAGATGCCCTTTCCGCATTCCCGTTCTTCCCACAGTGCTATGTGCGGCTGCGAGACTCAAAAATTGGGCAGCAGATGTGGGCTTTCATATTCTTCTTCCCCTTTATTCCAAATGTTAAAGGGAGGTACACCTTAGCCCCCTACAATTATACCTATGCTCTAAACATTTCGGTTTCTAGTTTCTCTTTCCAGACAGGATGATGTATAATGTGAGGCAAAAGTGGTTAGTTATCAATAGCACATCCGCCTCACAGCAAGCACTGGCCCCTTCTTCAATACAGCTGCCCCTTTGATATGCAAGTAGGATGCTTTTTGTGAGCCTGGGAGATAGTTAATTGTCTCATAGAAGTCCTTTTGTCACAGTGTCCATTAGCATTCTTTCAATAGCCATTCAAATACAGTGCATTAGCATTCAAAAGCCTCCAGGTTGTTATGTCCATTTCCATCAATACAATGAGATGAATCAAATGGTGGATATGATTTACAAAGAGGTTCCCAAATGTCTGGCATTGATTGACAGATCACATAAGTCTGTCAAGTTAGAATATGAAAGTACATCTCTTTCTGTACACAGAAGGAGGTACACAATGATAAAAAAGAGGATATGCAAGTAAACTCCAACTTAAGCTGAATATACTTTTATTTCTCCAGACAAATATATTTTTCCTTTCATACAATGCATGAAAAAGACCTAATTGAATTACTCTTTGTATTTGGTGGAGGGGCCGGGAACAACCAATATAATGGGGATGATCAAAGATTCATGAAACAAGAAAACAATTGTACATAAGTGTGTTGCTTCCTTTAAAGACCATGATTGGTAGGTCCTTTGCATAAAATAGTATTGCCCTATATCATTATTTCCAACTGCTCTTTCAAAGATACTTGATTACCATGGAAAAGGGGGTGGGGGTGGGGGGGATCTCTGTTTCCCAGCTAACTGATGGCATAAAGTATTGAACAAAATAAAATATGCAAGATTCATGCAGCAAGTATGTTTTATATTGGAGAGACACAATTGCTAATTGTAATATACCCTAAGCCCTGTCCAATCCAAGCCCTGCATGCACATGATGCACACGCATGCACTGCACACATGCAATGTGAGCACCATGCTGCACCACAGGCACACCATGTGTACACATGGCAGACACACACACGACCTTGGATCATGACCTTAATGTACAGTCAAGGTGCATATTGTAGTAGCGTCCAGGTGGCAGTGACAGCTTTAACACTTCTCCTAAGTACCAAGAATGATCAGTGTGGAGTTGTGGACAATCCAATCGGTGGCGCACTGGCGGGTGTTATACATTATGGCTCTGATGCTAATTCACTTCATTCCTTCAATCCCTTTGAAATGAAGGTGGCTTGCAAACAACAGAACACTTCGAGGATCTGACTGCTGGAGTGATCACAGGAACAAACAAAAGTTAATTCTTTGGCTCTCATCCTTTTGTAACTGCAAAGTTCATAACAACAAATATATATCTATATCTATATATCTATATCTATATCTATATGTTATCATCTACACACCTAAGTCTGCAATTAAAAGCAGAATAGTGCTGTAAGCTGGGGTCATCAACAAAGTGCAAAATGACAACAATTAGGCAAGGGTTTAGTTATAATCAGGGACCCGAGTTGACTGCGTTGCTGCAATTTACAGTGATTTTCGCAGAATCAGCCAATCCTGACCATGACCTGAGGGTAAATAGGCCCCTCGAAGATGAATTGGGGGTGGGTGGGGTCTGAAGGCCCTATGTTTGCGTGATGGAGGTGCTGAAATTCCAGAGGATTTGAGTTGTGTTTGAGTAGCAAAGCTGTGATTCTATGTCAAACCTATTGCAAATTTGCTTCCCAGCATACATAGTTATGCAAATCAAGCTAATCATTCAACTATTAATGCCCACAGTGAATTTGTAGAATTTGGCTTCACTGGTTGCAGAATTTAAAATTTTTTGGTGCAGTCAACTCGGGTCCCTGGTTATAATGGTGGTGCAGCTCCACTAGGGCACATCAGCCTGGGAGATCCACACTCTGGTGCCACTGTATCCCCTAGCACTGGAATGGGGGCAGGTTGGGCCCCTTTCCATCTTCTGCACCAGGGCCCATTCCAACCTAGCTAGCCTGTGTGCCTGCAGATGACTGAAGCAAACTAAAAATAATATTCACAAATATTTCTGAGTTTCTGAGGACTGGGCCTGAGTGTTTGGCCAGTCCTCAGTAATGTGGCTGAATACTCATAAATTGGTACTCGGTAAAATATTCAGTATTTTACCAAGTACTTTTCTGTGTACCGAGTCCCCTTATATAGGGGCAGGAAATGCCCCTAAAAAGGGGTATAAGCACCTGGCTTCCCTTTCTGCCTGTTCCCCCTGCCCCCTTCCCTGCTGCCGCCTGTTCCCTTCCCTGCCCCTTTCCCCCTTTGCTCAATCAAGGAATTACCAAGTAGGGATGGGCGAACGCAGTTTGGAAGTTTGGAGTTCAGACTGGACTCTGTTTGGCCAACCGAACCAAACTTCCGAACTGAAATTCCCAACCGAACCGAATTTCCGAACTCCATTCTGTTCGCCCGTCCCTAGTGACAACAGTGCACACACCAAAAAACCTGGCTTTGAATGGTCGAACTTGGTTCGGAATTCGACCGAACTTGAACTGTTCGGTCGTCCGAACCAAACTTCTGAACCGAACTCGAAGTTCAAACTGAACCGAACCGAATTTCCGAACTCGAAATTGGAATCGAACCGAATTTACGAACTCTGTTCTGTTTGCCCATCCCTATTACCGAGTACCGTACCAAATACGGTACCAAGTACCGGACTGGTTACTCAGTACTCGGTAAAAACGAGTTGAGTAAGGACTATTCAATAAAAATCTAATAATTCTGAATAACAAGTTTCAGCCCTTTTCTGCAACCAATGAGTTCTATTCATCTTCTCCCTGGTTTATTTTTTTATTGTGGGGGTTAGCATTCCCTCACTTTATGAGGTTATTGGTGCTGTTACTTTGGTTCAAGATCAGAGTTTGGGGTTGGGAAGTCGCAGTATTCTCCAGTTTACTTGGATTGGCTTTGATTAATCATGCACACCAATGAGGAGGATGTGCTTGAAGGGATGCACCTGATCAGTTGTGAATTTGATCCAAGCCCGTCCTGGATGGTGAAAGTCGGTCAGAAGACACCGAGCATTGCTGGCAGGGTTGCCAATGCCTCCCTTCAGGAGGGCAGGGTGTCTGACGGCCTTAAAACTGTGATTGTCCATCTCCTGCTCAAAAAAACATCTCTTGATGTTGAATCCCCTGCCAGTAATCACCTTGTCTCTAACCTTCCCTCTTTAGGGAAGGCTATTGAACAGGTGGTTGCTTCACAGCTCCAGGCACATCTCAACATTACTGGATTCCTGGACCCATGTCAGTCAGGTTTTTATTCTGGGAGAAATGATGGTTGACTGGCCATGCGACCTGGGAGATGAAGGGACCCCTGTTATTGATGGGATCCAGCCTCCTTTGGTCACTCAGGTTCACAGTCCTGGGGTGCTCTTGAATCAACTGCTGCATCTGAATTGTCAGGTTGCGGCAGAGGTCAGGAATGCCTTTTACCAGTTACATTTGGTGAGAAGGGTGAAACCATTGTTATCACATGTGGATCTGGCCACCATCATCCGTGCTTTTGTAACCTCAAGGCTGGACTACTACAATGTGCTCTATGTGGGGCTGCCCTTGGAAGACCATTCGGAAGCTGCAGTTTGCAGAATGTGGCAGCCCATCTTCTTTTGGCAGGGTCACAGCCTTGGGCTGCTCTTGGATCCACTGCTTCACCTGGATAGTCAGGTTGTGGCAGTGGTCCTGAGTGCCTCTCACCAATTACAACTGGTGAGAAGACTGCAACTGTTATTATCGGATATGGATCTGGAGTGGCCACCATCATCCATGCCTTCATAACCTCAAGGCGAGACTACTGTAATGTGTTCTATGCAGGTCTGCCTTTGGAAGACTATTCAAATTCAAATTTATTTTGGGCATGACCATTGGTCATTGTCCACAAAAACAAACAAACAAACAAACAATTACCAAAGGAAGGGCAATAATACACATCAATAGTATACATACTGATATAATAAGTTTAAAAAAATACAAAGAGGGACCCGCCCACCAACAAATATAGACTCTCCAGCGAGCCTAAACTAAATAGGCAAGGTTAAAATCAACTGTAATTTAAATAACCAATTTACTCATAAAATATGCCTCACGGCAACCCAATGAACAGATTTGCACCTCACACAATTGCCAAGCGATGCTCGCATACACCTGACACCTATTGGGCTTGGAAGGTCAAAAACTTCCATCGTGCATTGAAAACACATACCAAAAAGGTCATAACAGCCTGAGACACCTCTTTATCAGCATCCGCCAGGAGAAACCATGTCAGCTCATCCGGGGAGGGTCTGGGCAAATGGACCAGAAATGTTGCCAACCATAGTTTCCTCTGGTTGTCATATAAATGGCATGAACAAAAAATATGCTCTAAACCCTCAGCCTCCTGGTTATCAAATGGACAAAGCGTTAAATGTCTGGGAATACCGCCATAACGGCCCTCCAGCATCCGCGTGGGCAAGGCATTAAATCATGCGCATAAAAACAGCCACAATTTCCTAAAGGAAACCCTAGCCAACAAATAATTTGCAGGGACTCCAGGGCCCAATAAGGGGGGCACATAACCTGATAGAAAAGAACAATCTGAGGCTGCTACAGAATCCTCCTGTCTGCTGTTATCGATGAGTCTTGATCGCACCAAGGCCTTAGTGGACCTCGGATCCCTAGATAAAAGGGCCACTACATCGAGGCCCAGGGAGGCTATCTTGGAGCGAACGAGGCCCCTCCAAGAGCTTACGAAGGAATCCATACTCAGAAAGGCAAGTACACTCCCCGGGGGGGCATGATAGATGGAAATCCACAAACTTATCGCCTGGAGCCAAGGAAACACGTTCCAAGAGATCTGCCCCGTTTCCAGACGGATAGCAGCGGAGGGGACCCCATTCAGGACCCTTAAAAGAAAACGGTAAAACCTCATCTGTAAAGGGGCAAAATCAAAATGACGTTGAATAGCCCAAATGGCAGTCCCATATAACAATTGGGCCTTCGGCTTGGCCTCCAAGACTTGACAAGCCGGAACAAAAAACCCACCCTCTCTTTTATGGAAGAAACGTTGTATTGAAAGGATATATCCGCATACCTTAGCTTTAATTGCTGCATAATGCAAATTCCAGGCCAGGGAGGCCTGAACCCTAATCCCCAGGTACTTATAGCTCGACACCTGTTCGATCTGAAGATTTTCAATGAGCCAGGTATACCTTTTCCTGGTGCGACCAAAAACCAGGACCTTTGTTTTTGCATGGTTAATTTGGAGCCTATTTTGGAAACAATAATTTGCCAACAAACTAAGCTGCCTCTGAAGGCCCACCCTTGTTTGGGACAAAATTGCAGCAGCATCAGCATACAATAGGATGCCAACCGGGTGGGAATCCAGTTTCGGCGGAAACAGATGGGCAACAGACAACAAAGGAACCAGATCGTTGAGAAATACCTTAAATAGGGTCGGGGCCAACGGAAGACTATTCAGAAGCTGCAACTGGTGCAAAACATGGCGACCTATCTTAATTTGGGCATGGGTCACTGGGAGCACATTGCATCATTGCTCCAGAGTCTGCACTAACTACTAATAACTTTCTGAGCACAATTCAAGGTTCTGGTTTTAACCTATAAAGCTCTAAATGGCTTAGGTTCCAGGTATCAGAAAGACCGTCTCCTTCCTCATGTCCCTTCACGGCCCTGAGGTTAGCAGGGCCCACCCTCTTGCAGGTGCCATCTCTCCAAGATGTTTTTACAACTAGGGCATGTGGGGAGGCATTCTTGGTGGCTGCCCCAGAATTATTGAACCTCCCCCTGGGGGGGGTCTGCCTAAACCCGAGCCTGTTCATCTTCCAGAAACAGCATAAGACGTTTCTTTTTGGCCAGGCATTTGTCAGGCAGCGATAGGATTGGGTGGGGGGTGTAGGGGATGACTGGGTGCAGTATTAAGGTTATTTTTTATTGAATTTAATGATTTTTATTACTGTTTTTATTATTGTAAGCTGCCCTAAGCCTCTACGGGAAGGGCAGCATATACAATTGACTAGATAGGTTAGATTAGATTAGATTAGATTAGATTAGATTAGATTAGATTAGATTTTCTTTCTTTCTTTCTTTCTTTCTTTCTTTCCATATCAGCAATACACTGTCCCCTCCAAGCAGGCAGGGATAATTCATTTCCTGAGGGGAAAATTGGCTTTAGTCTCATGAAGAACAATTAAGTCTGACCCATAATGCAGATTAATCTGTTCTCACAATAAGGAAAATGTGGGTGACTAGTTTAGTCCAATTGTCAATCCTTACTTTTTTCAGTTTAACTTTTGGTATTTCCCTCACATTACAGTCAGTGTAACCTGGCCCATAAATCTTTGAAATGATCAGCAGTAAGGTGGTAGAAGTCTGATTTGCTGAACTAAGCTGCTCATGTAAATGCACCCATAGTGTCTGTATTAATGTGTTTATTGGACTGTGCTTATTGTACAGTTTTGGGGGTTTGGGGATGAGGATGGGGGGATCTCTCTGGCAACTTGTTGCATACTAAAATGGATACTGTAGTGGGGGGTGTGTCCCCCAGGGCCACAAAGGGTGCTGGGGTCACACTCACAGGGAATTAGCTCTCTCTCTAATATGCCCTTTCAGTCTTGATCATCAGCTGAACCCCCTCCTTCCAGGCGGGGGGGGGGGTACCCTCTCAGGACAGACCACACACACAGTCCAGAGGGTCTTTGGCCATAGTCTTTAATAGACCTAACCAGTCAAGTGCACCTGGGGCTGCCGGCTGAGTTGCCTACACCCTGCAGGCCCAGGTCACTCTCTCCAGGCTCTGGAGCCCTCCAGTACAACAACCCCCCAAAGTCCATATGCCAGGCCTTCCACACCCAGGCCCTGGCCAAGCCTTCCCCAGGCAGGAAGGTCCCTCCTGGGCACAGCTTCTATACCTTGCCTGGGACCCGCTGGTTCTCCCAGCCTTCAGCACCCTGGACAGTGTAGACCAGGCAGGCTTCTTCAGGGAGAAGCCTCTTTGGCTCCCTAGCAAGAGAATCTCTCTTCACTGCCTTGTCTCCCTTATATACCAGCAGAGTGGGCATGGCCACGCTTCCTCAACTCCAGCCTTAAAGGGCACCTACCTTGCCCACTCTGTCACAGGGATTTCAGAGCCTGTAAACCCCAAAGATTCTTCCTCAGTTATGGGGTTGGCTCTGCCACACCCCTAGGTGGGTTCAGCCCTCTGTCTGACCCCCACAGCCCCCTGTCTTAAAGGGGCAACAGCCTCGCAGAACTTCTCCCTGCTTCAGATACCTTTGTTACATAACGTGGCTGCCATCTTATCTTAAGCATAGCACTTCTCTACCTCTCTCAGTTTGTTAGACACAGGAGAAGAGGTGATGACAACTGGAAGAACAAGCACCAATAAGCAGTAGGGATGGGACTTTCGGTTTCAGTTTAAACCGAGAGTGGCCGATAATGCCATTCTTGATTTAAAACGGAGAGATCTGAGAATTGGGCCCTCTCGGCACCCAATTCATATCTCAGATCTTCCCATTGAAGTCAATGGGAAATCCTCCCCACTGACTTCAATGGGAAGAGCCGCAACCTGCAGGGAAGCCACAGGCACCTGCTCCTGTTCTCAGAGGGTGGGGATCAATTACCCCTAGCACCTTCACCCACCAGGACCCAGCATTGCACCCCACCCTGGGGCCCCTAAAGAGTCTTACCTGTGGTCCCAGGTCCAAGAGGAGGGTGGGGGTGATGGCCGCTGCTGGCTGGGGTGCCTGCCTCGCTGGTGGTGGCTGGGTCTCCTCCACCATCAGTGGGATCCAGCTCCACTACCAGGCCTGGCTGCCTCAGCAGGCATTTTGCGCATGGGCAGTGAAGAAGCCAGCGGCAGCAGAAAACTTCAGAGTGTAGTGTGAGACCTAGAAGAAAAAGAAGAGAAGATTAGAAGAAAAGAAGAAAGAAGAAAGGAAGAGAAGACCCGACTGCCCGGCAGAGGAGCTGACTCTGCTACCGGCGGCTGGGTCTCCTCAACTGCCAGCAGGAGCCGACTCCCCAGCCGGGCAGCCAGGCCTGGCAGTGGAGCCAGCTCCCATCAGCAGTGGAGGAGACCCAGTCACTGGCAATGAAGCTGCCACCCCAGCTGCAGGTGGACATCACCCCCACCCTCCACCAGGACCACAGGTAAGTCTCTTTAGGGGGCCCGAGGAGGGGTGTAATGCTGGGCCCCGGTAGGTGGGGATGTTAGGGGTAATTGATCCCCACCCTCCAAGGCCAGAAGAAGGGTAGAGGGATGCCCCGGAAGGAATTTTGGTGACAGTTTCTGTGTCTCGGAGTTGGAGGCTTTCCCATTAAAGTCAATAGGAAAATTTCTCATTGACTTCAGTGGGAAAGTTCCAACACTGATAAAACCGACACTGGTAGTAGATCTGAAACACAGGAGAGCTGAAACTGATAATCAGCCTGTAGTCCCAACCCTAAATAAGCGGGACTGTGGGGAAGCAGCCTTATTGCCCCATCCCATCTCTGTGCTGTGAATGGCTCAGCTGCTCTGCCTTTGGACTGCTATGTCCCGGACACTAGGTTCTAGGTCTCCCTCTGTTTGTTCAAGCCCAACTCTAGCAGCTGACTTTGAAAATTAGTGGGCATTTGCTAGAGCAGAAATGGCTGACTGATGACTAGGTTGGAGGTGGCACTACCACCTGTTTAATAACCAACCATTGCGTCTCAATCATATCCTGCGGTCTGCCAGGGGTGCCCTCCTGGAGGTCCCCCGTGTCAAGCGGGGGGCCACGATGGAGCGAGTATTCTTGGTGGTAGGTCTGCGGCTGTGGAACTCCCTTCCGGAGGAAGCTCGCCTGGCCCCAAGCCTTTTAACATTTCGGCGGAACTGTAAGACCTGGCTGTTTGCCCAGGCCTTTGGGAGGGAGGGTGGGGAGGGATGATTTTAGTCCCCCACCCATTTATTTATTATTTTTCTAGCCTTGTTTTATATGGTATATTTTATATTTAATATTTGAAAATGAATTTTAATGTTTTATTGTTCGATTGTTGAAAGCCGCCCCGAGCTGCGTTGCAGGAGGGGGTGGGGTATAAATTTGGAAAATAAATAAATAAATAAATAAATATCAGGAACCATGTTTGATCAGAAAGAGGTCCTAATGGCTTGACTGAGAGTGATGGATGTCATGGGGAGATACATTGCCGCCTCCCTTACATAGTACTGCTAGCTGAGACTGCACTGTGTTGGGTATGGGAAATGGAATTGCCTGGTGGAAAGCATCATCAACTGGAACGAAGTAGCTTTTCAGCAACTTGGAGTGAAGTGGAACATGTTGCAGTGCAAGGCTTCACTGTGCAATGATGAGGGAAGGTGTAGCAGCTGAACCTTTCTGTACAGAATGTCTGTGTGTAGGTCTGCAGAAGAGGAGCTGGGCTGGAAGTACTAAGGGGTATTCCCCCAACATTTTTCCCAAAGTGACTCTTTTGTTATAGATTGCAGTATGTGTGACAGCCACCATCTTGAGTAACACTCTGGGGAATTATATTATTATTTTATTTAAATTTGTATCCTGTCCTGTCTTGAAGATTTAAAGGTGGGTTACAAAACAATACACAGAGAAGAACCAAAGTTCCCAGGTGTGAATGTAGGGGGAAATGAGCGCAGAAAGATAGGAGGCGCAAGGCCTTGGAGAACATTGAAGGAAATCATGGTCAAGGAATTCATGCTGATGTAAAAGAGGAGAGGGAGCCAGTGGAGGGAGGAAAATTGGGGTTGAACATGATCAATACAGTAATTGAAGCTCTAGGAGTTGAGCTGACCTTCAACTCCTAGAGCTAAATGCTTAAATCTCTATAGCTTGAGTTAGAGAGCTGGGCTATAACAGACTCATATGCCCTCAATGGATTGATTACATACAAGGGCACATAGCTATGTTGCTAATGGGTTAGATATTTGGCCTGGGGAGAAGACCTGCATCCCATTTCTGAGACACACACAAAATCTTATCACACACAAGCTTTAATGTATGCAACAATCAGCTTCTTGGCTATACATTGATTAGGAACAAGGCTGATAACCATTCATTAATATCCGCAGATCTCAGCTAAAGGTTATTTTATTCAGAATTTGGTTTTTTTTGGTTCTTTTATAAATTTTTAGTAACTCAAACTTGATAGGGTTTATTCAACAACTACTGCATATGCAGTGTTAGTTCACAGAGTACAATTGCAAGGGGAATATATTTCTAATCTGTGGGAAACAGCTCCTTCGGTTGAGTGTTCCAGTGTGGGGTTTTTTATGATTCAGCATCAGACCCTTTGTTGCCACCAAATATGGGATTCAGCTAGGTAACTGGTCACCTCTAGCCTCCAGTAGTGCTTTCCTTATATAAAATCTTGTGTTCACAGACCACTGGTATCTATAGAAACCTGTTCTTATCTCGATTGGTTCTTTCTTCAGGACAACAACAGTTGTACAACAAGGTAAATCTGTGACTGAAATTGCTAACAATGGTATTTGTTTATCTTAGTTTAGCTGCATATAGAGCTAAGACGAGAGCAAGTGTTCCCTTACCATCAGGAAATACCTACCTTTTGGGAGCTCTTGCGACATCTTGTTGGTATATCCTCACTGGTCAGTGATTCTGTGCTTCCACCATTGCGAGATCATCACCTGAAATTTTCCATCATTTTTGTCAATTTCCATCATTTCCATCAACTTTTGGATTTTGACAATTTGGGGTATTTTTGTAAGTTTCTGGGAGGTTTCTGTCAATTTATGACATTTCCCAATAATTTTAAAACACTTTATGGCACTTTCCATCAATTTTACACCTTTTAGCTAGTATTAAGGGTGTGCAGAAGGCACATCATTCATTTTTGTTTTTGTTTACCAAAACCCCTTTCGTTCCTGGGGGGTTTCATAAACAAATTTTTTTGTTCCCCTTCTCCCGTTTATTTTTTTAAAAAAATCACTTTGCATGGACAAAATGGCCACTAGACCATTCTGTGCATGTGCAGCCCTTTTACAAAATGGTGCTGGAAGCACTGGCACCATTTTGGGAAAGGACATCCGGTCTGTGAATGCAAAAAATGGCTATTGTGCATGCACAAAATGGCTTTTCCAAAATGGCGCTAATGCTGCTAGTGCCATTTTGGGAAAGGGCGTGCATGCAAAGAATGACCCTGACAGCCATGTTGTACATGCACAGTGTTTTTCTTTTTTTTATAATGGAAACAGTAGGGATGTGCGAACGTGATTCGGAAGTTTGGAGTTCGACCCGAACTCGACCTGTTCGAACGACCAAACTGAATTTCCGAATCAAATGCTCGAACTTCCAAACAGTTCGTAAAAGTTCGTATGAGTTTGGATGAGTTCGTGAGTGGGAAAAACATGACTTTGGGTGGGAAAAATGTGACTGAAAGGGGGAGGCAGCTGAGAGCAGACTTCCTGGCACCAGGGGTGGACACCAGGGGTGGTTTCAGGGCCCAAAATACCGATACCGAAGAAAATTCAGTTTCGGTTTCAGTACTGAATGTTTTTGAATGTTCGGCTGAGTTCAGCCAAACCAAACTCCGCCGAACCGAACAGTCGAACCCGAACTCGGATTTTGAACTGAACGACCGAACGTCCGAATGGTGTTCTGTTCGCCCATCCCTAGGAAACAGACACTTTTTTCCTTTGTTTTTGTCCATTTTCATTACCCTGGCCTATTATTTTCTTATTTTAATTACTAAAAGAAATGGGACTTTGTAGTTTTAAGGAATTGAATTGAAAAGAACAGAATTTAAAAGAATGGAAATGAATTGCACACTCCTAGTGAGTACTACATAAACCAGTGTTACCACCACTCCCCCCCACCCCACCCCCATTCATTTTGTATTAGGGATAGGGCAGTGCGAGTCCCCTTTCACTGGAGTGTTTGATTTACTGAACAATTGCAATTTACCAAAAAATTTCCTGAGCCAGTGAAATACCAGAAAATGCCAGAAAACAGCAAAAAAATGGCCAAAACCCCCCACCTGTAACTGACCTCATACGTTTCCAACGTAAACAGTATTCACTGCTATTGCTCATTTTAGGTCTAGCTGAATACCGATATATCTGCCAGATTGGCTATAGCTATAAAGCCCAAGATAGTTTATGCTTCCATATTCTTTTAGCCCTGCCATGCCATATGCGATCACACTGCAGATTTTACTTGGGTTCTATGATACTGAAACTAACAATTTGCAGCTCGAGTTAACACCTATGCTCTATAGTACAGGTAGGGTACCTGTGGCCTAGGGGCCATATGTGGCCCACAGCTAGTTTTTGTGTGGCCCCTTTCTGGTTCCTGGAGCTGGTTCCCAGATCCAGTTCCTATATTCAAGCACTGAAAACAGCTCAGAATACAGAAGCAGAGACGAAGGCATGCATACAAGGATAGGAGACCGATTCATGGCACAGTTCCATAATCCAGACCCTCCACTTAATCACCTCCATCCCCAGCTTCTATGCACACTGAGCCTCATAACTTGTACATTTTCAGTGTGGCCCCTAGGAGGGAAAAAGGTTTCCCTTCCCTACCCCTGCTCTATAGCCAGGCTGTGATAGATTCAGAATGTGTGGGTTACATAAGCACATTAGTAGCAAATAGTTGAATTTCATGTCTAACCAATCTATTTATTCACCAATTGGATTCTACATATGTATCATTTTATTTAAAAACTAATTCAACCATGTTTTTAATTATCCATTTACTCTTTACAAACTTTTCATAAATGAAATCTGAGGACTGACAGGGATGACCATGTGTCTCACAAGACATGAGTCCTGGCTTAAAATTTGGTCATAAATTCAACCAGGGTGGTGTGGAGTGGAGGTGCGTGCAAAAGATTTTATTTTTCCCTTTACAAGGAAGAAGGCTTTTATTTTAGTTACACAGGGGAAACAAAACAAAATCAATGCCCAGAGTCCAGTACATTTACTTATCCATGAAGTCACGCTGTAGTTCTCCGGAACCAGGATAGCACAGTAAATCATGAAGCCTTCAGCTGCCACACAGGTCGTCAGGCAATGACCTCTCTATCTGCCACACTGAACTTCTGCCAATGTTTCCTCCAGCAGCTGCTCAACCCCTTGAACCCCATGCCTAGAAGGTTGCCAGCTACCACAAGCTCCAACTGAATATGCTTTTAGAGAGGACTCAGGACTGGGCTTGTTTTATAATATGCATTTCAGTCTGATGGCTGGTGTGTAAAAGAAGAGGTGATGGTTTGAAAAGGAGCTAGTTTTGTAGTAGTTTTTCTAAAGTGTGGTGGTGTTTTTTTAAAAAAAAAACCAACTGATGGTAACAGGGCCTAGAGGTCACGAGAGGTGTTATTTTATGCAGTTCCAAATAAATTAAATAAACGTGGAAGAGCTAAAGCAGTTTGCTCTTTGACTTTGTTTCATTAAACAAAACTAATTTGCTCCGAACAGGTTCTGCTTTTGGTAAGATTTGTGAATTAATTAAACCTAGTGAAGCTAGAATGTGTTTCTTTCCTCCTTTAGATTTTGCTTCTGTTTCCATTAGATTTTTTTTTTTTTACCTCACTCCAATTAAAACCCTACAGTCTGCTATATAAACATTCGGCTTTGCCAAAGGGTGCCCATGCATAAGACACAGATTGGTCTTGAGGGGTGAAGGTTAAGCGCATAGAGGAGGCTACAGTACTAATCATGGAGGTTTTCAATTACCTAGTTGACTACCCTGGTATTGGCTAGAGAGAGAATTTTAAAATGGCTGTATATTTCCAGAAATATAAAACCTAAATTGATTCAGCATTGCAGTCTTTCCTCCCTTCCTTCCTTTTATTTTTCACACTTTGCTGAATAGCCAAAACATCCAAGACTGCTTTGTGTTATGTGCTGGGAAATGAACTAGAAGTGATTAATTGGGTATCAGTTATTGAGCATCTAAGGTCCAGTGATCATAATCTCTTTAGATTTCAGGCGCTGATGAGGGTATTGTAAAAGGTAGCAGCGGAAAAAATATTTAAGTGGAAGATAAAATACTGGACTTTCAAAAATCGACGGAGGGGATGGGAAATGTGCTGAATAAAAACAAATTGACTAGAATCTTTTATTCTGTTGGAAATCTGCAATAGGGAAATACTTAAAAGATTGCTATGAGAGTTCACAGCAGGCTTTTTGAGTTTAGCTTTAAGGAAATGATTATAGGACTGGTGGGAGGAAGGGATCCAATATAACCCATCCCCTGCCTCAGCAGAATCTGAATAGTAATGAATCCTTGTTGTATATTCTTCATATAGAAATTCTGGTGGGATATACCCTGTGTTATATGCTCTGTGTCACTTCCACGTTCTATGCCATTGTCATATTGCTGGCAAAACATGCTCCAAACAGCCTTCATTCCCACCACCAAGGGATGCTAACAAGCAATATGCAGTCTAGTTACAGCAATCTCCCATTCTGGCACGTAGGGTGTAAACAGATGGATTGCAGCCCCGCTTCTGCTCTGCGCCACCCCTGTCCATCCGTCCATGGCCCGTCCATGTAAAGGCACTATCTAGCGGATTTAAAGATCCGCTTTTAGAAACCTTGAGCAGATGGCATTTAGACACATCTCCCTGCATGGCAAGTCACCCAGCCGGCATTGGAACCAGCAGCGCCAGGCAGCCCACACATTTTTTTGGAAATCGGACTTGTCAAACCTCGCTATCAGGGTTTGACAAATCCAGTTTTCAAAAGAATGTACAAGCTGCCTGGCTCTGCTAGTTCCAATGGTGGTGTTGGGCGACCTTTGGTGCGGGGAGAAGAGTCCAAACACCACCTGCACAAGGTTTCTAAAAGCAGATATTTAAATCCACTAGATTTGCAGCATGTCTAAAAATGGACTAAATCTCCTGTGCTGCAGCTTGTGGCTCTTACCTAGCAAGAGAGAATAGTTCTTCTCCATCTCCTTTATGGAAACCTTTCAAATAATTGGAGACTGTTACCATATCCCCCTTAGTCATTTCTGGCTCTACATGGTGTTGGAAGATGGTGTGGCTGTCCTGAAATTGCTGGGGCAGGCAACATGGCTCTACTGGTGAATGCTGGAGGTTGAGGGGAGATAACATTACTGTCCGGGGATTGCTGGGAATAGGGCAGCATGACCCTTGTGTGGATGTTCTGGGAGATAACATGGCTTGGCATTGCTAGAGCTTGGTATAGCACAACATAGCTCAGTGATGAAGGTTGTGGGAAGATGCCTGGTGTGGTTGTTCTTAAGGTGCTACATTGTTCTTCAACATTTGAGCAGTATCACACCACTGCAATTAACGCTGACAGGTTTAGCTTGGCATGTTACAGCATAGTAACAGAGAAAGTATTAACAAACAATTCCACACATCTTAAACAGATAATATATCACTCAGCAGTTGCTCAAGTTGAGATGACAAAGTTAGGAAAGGGAGGGGGGAGAATTCATTACTTTTGTTTTTAAAAATTATAAATTCGATTGTGCTTCACTCACTACAGAAAATTTAAATGGTGTTCTAATTTTGCTTTCTGATTTTGGCCTTTTTTGAGATTTTTTTGTAGAAGTCAGTTTAAATGCTCCTGTCAAATAGATTTTTTTTTTCTGACAGAACCTCAACTACGGCTTTGCTACCTTGCGGCCATACAGGGGCAGCCTCTGTCCATGGGTAATGGGGCACAGACCCGCCAAATGCCCCAGTAGCCATTACCACCATGAGCAGTCAGATCCCCTCCACTTCACGACTGGAACCTCACACTCCGCTGACTCTCTCTACTCATGGCTGGAACCTCATACATGCTCAAAAGTGCAAAGAACCTTTCAGCCCTGTGCAGGTTTGTGCATTTGTAAGCCCATTGTGGCACACTGTGGCTGGCCTGTGAAACATTGGGCAGGATATTGACGGGAGGGAGAGGGAGGCAAGAGTACATTAGGGGGAGCAGAGCTGGGGCTAGGCTGGCCATGGGGCCTGCCCGGACAGAAAAATACTTGCTTTTCACATGACCTTATAGTGTTTCTGAAAGGAGAAAATAGTTATGCTCTTTATTGGGTGTTTTTAGACACACATTTCTCCTGAATGTTTGCTGTAATATCCAGAACTTTCTGAAACCCTAAATCACTCATCCATATCTTAACCATCCAGATCTTTGAACTTCTGCATGAAACTTCTCCCAGAATTTTTGTGTGTAAAAGGTTCTCCTGGCAAACTGCTTTGCTCCAGGAAGTTGTGGTCACTTGATTTCTATGGCAGCCTGTCACGTTTACAGCTGTGGCTACTTTAGGCTGCCTCAGGGCAGTGTTTGTGNGTGTGTGTGTGTGTGTGTGTGTGTGTGTGTGTGTGTGTGTGTGTGTGTGTGTGTGTGTGTGTGTGTGAAAAATGAATCCGGAACTTACTTCTCGTAAACCCAGAAGATTGAAACATTCAGAACATTAACATGTGTCTAAAAATGCCCATTGTGATAGCACCTTTGAATTTTGACCCTCTTCCCAAGTGAATAGATGCTTTGGACATTTTTTTGTTAAGATTTGAATGTTTTAATTTGGTTGCAATATTTTTGCAGGGTCATATAGTGGAAAAAATTACAGACAGAATATATAAGAGTTTCCAAAGGATTTATTTGGTGACTTGTTACATTCAGTCTTTCTGTTGCAATGTAAACACTTCAAAAATACTTGATTTACAGTTTGCATGCAGCCTTGAGAGGTTTTAGTGTTTTTGAAAGGGGAAAATAGTTTTAGTCCCATTGAATTTTGTCCCCCCCACTCTACAACCAATTTGATGCTACTGGGAATTTGGGATCTTAAGGATTTTTCCATGTATTTTCCCCTCTTGTTCACTGGTCTGGGAGATTGTAGGAAGCATACTGAAAGTGCTATATTAGAGGTGGGGAACCTCTTCCCTCCCAGGGAACAATTTAAAAATAGTATGTTCTGAGAGCCACATAAATGTTGGAGGCAGAGGTGCCTAAGGAGTGCACTCAGGAAGAGGAGGGTCCAGATTATGGATCTGGGCCCTGAATCTGTCCCCTATCCTTGTGTGCACGCCCTCATCTCTGCCCTTTCCCCCTAAGACTAACCTTTCAGTGCTTGTGGGGTAGGAACTGGATCCAGAGACCAATTCCAGGAACTGCAAAGGGCCAAATAAAAACTAGTTGTGTGCTGAATTGTACATATATTTTAATTAAATCCTGCCCTTTGAAAATATCTCCAAGATACAAACCAATTTTCCAAAAACTGAGAGAAAGAAAAAATGCCCAGCACTTCCATGTGATGACAGATACATTATGGGCCTGTCTTACACTAGGAAATTTAATTATATACATGGATTATAATACCACTGAAATAAGCAGTCTTGCAACAGAGAGAAGATTTAGTCCATTCTTTTATCTTTGCGAACAATCTTTCAGCCATTAAAGTCAATGACTCTGCTCCCATTGATGTAAATGCTGGAGGATCACACCCTAAGACTGAAATCCTGAATCCACTGAAGTCATTTGGGCTGATCCCAAGCCCCACGGGCAAGCATATGTGGCACATGTGAGGTGTGCATGCAAACTGCATGCACCCCCATTACAGGGACTGAGAGGGGTGTGCAAACTGCATGAAAATCACATGGAACTGAGTGCACATGCCTAAACTGTGCATTCCTGAGTTCTCGATTCCGCACATTGGCAAAACTTCCATTGGGGCTGGTTCCATGCTCTGCAGATCCCGTGTGCAACCCCAAACTGCACACATCTGCATGGTTTCTGCATGGTACAATGTGCCTGTAATGGATGTGCATGCATGCGGGCTCCGCGGGACATGGGATAAGCCTCATCAACTTTAATGGGCTGGGATTGCACCTTGCATCTTAAGAGAAATAAAATGACAAACCTCTGTGCCATTTTCAGTATTTATAGTGAAAATGAGGTAAACTACACACAATGGCCACAATCCCAAGCAGAGTCCACGTGGCACAATGCAATCCCTATGGTGATGCGTACAATTTGCATGCATGTGCACGAACACAATGCACATGGGATTAGCCCCACAGAGTGTACTCACAAGGTACATTTGCAGGATATATTTTGGGCTAGATGTAAACAGGGCATAGACCCAGATGCATGCATGTACACTTTTTCTATGTAAAATAGGCACCTGTAGGGACTGATGCTTTGAGTGTTGTTGTGAAAAAGGAGGTGATGTAAAGCAGATATAAATACAGACTGTATGGCCTGAATGAGTAATCACGAGGCAGCAGGCCTCATTTAGTAACTATTTACATCTTGACACAGGAAAAAAACACCTGACTTTGAATCAGAAATTCTTGCAGGGACAAATTACCCTTCACACCCCATCTGAGGAAAGAAACAGGTGTATTGCATATAGTCCCAAACTGGACCTGAAATAAAAACTCTTGGCAAGTGCTGCTTCCATTTGGAAGGAGGACATTCACCAAGATTCATATCATGTGGAAATGTCCTTGCCTTCCTGGTGTTTTTGTAATTTTCCTTTATTTTTCGTAGTTGAACAGGTTGATGTTGTCTGGCCTCATGCCCCATGTGTGCCCTGTGGAGACAAAAATGTGCTGGCTAAGCACCTGAGAAGTGCTGGAAATTGCCATAAAAGTGCTGTAAAACTGCCATAAAACAGTTGTACAGTTACGTACAGTTGTAAAATTCCGGGAAAGTGACGAAAACATCCCAGCAAGTGATGAAAATGTTGAAAAGTCCAAACAAGTGATGAAGAAATCCCCAAAAGTGAGCAAAAACAAACAAACCAACCTGTCAGAAAGGGACAAAAATGATGGGGAAATGGTGGAAGTGCAGAATCACTGGAAACTGACATACCAATGGACATTCACAGGTACTCCTGAAAGGTTGGTATTTCCCTTCCAAATGGGAGCGCTTGCTCTCATCTAAGTCCTATCTCAAACGGCATCTTTCTCATAGGGCTACGAGGTTCTTTGGTGAATGAGAACATGCTAAGTGCATAGAACTTTGCATTTTGCTCACTAATGCATGGCACCATCATTGCGTATTTTTTCATTCTGCAAACACTGTGATCATTGTATTCCACTGATCATGTAAGTGTGAAATTTTAATACCAGGCCTGCCCCCTGCTGGCCCCTCCACCCCACCAACCTAAAAGTCCACCAGCCATCATTGCAGCCATATTAAATTATACCCCTTTAGTAAAACTAGAAGGAGAATGGCATACAGTGCAGTTTTTCAATGCTCTTTGCTGAAGGTGCAGGATGGCCTATTTCACATGAATGCAAGCTTGGGGCAAAAGTCACCTTGTTGTTCCCTATCATCAAGCCCAGCTGTTAAAAGCAATGCTCCTGCCCTTAATTTATGATGGGGCATAACAATTGGCTCTCCAATTTATGGATCAAACACTGGTTTACTCTTCCAGCCTAATGAAATCCAAGTCTTTAGGTAGGAAGCTCTTGTTGGGGCCAATCCCATGGCCCGTACAACCAGATGTGTGCATATTTGTGCAAGTCCAAGGTAGAGACATTGTGCCACACGGATCCTGTAGGGACCCGTGAAGATCCCGCGTGGAGGGGTTTGGGATTGCAACCATTGAAATCAGTGGCTTCAGCAGTATATATTGACATTTGAAAACCCAGCTGAGAGTATTCTGCTCTGCAGTCAATGCACTCATTAAAACACCTACATATATAAGTGTGAGGATTTTTGTGCATTTAACAGTGGTAGTAAATAAATAGCGTCATTGCAAGGATTTTGAAAGCTCTAGTCACAATGTTGATTGAGGCCCTTTATCATGGGCAAAAGAAATTTTAGAATCAATTTGGTGTCCAGATTTTTTTGGTAAGTCATCAGTGTGATATATGTACATGTTAGACTAGTGGAGAGATGTAAGTGCTGTCCCCCATCCAATTGACTGTACTGCCACAGAACCTGTCTTTCCAGGGGGCAGAGATCAGAATGGCTGAAAGGAGTCCCTAAACCTGTCTTTAAAGGTACAGTGGTCTGTTTGCCAAACTGGATAATTGCAATGATCACTTATAAATGCAGTTTTTCCAGGAGAGTAGAACAGGAGCAAAAACAGAAAGTCTTGAGGTCAAGGCACTGATCTGGGCTGTCTTTGGAGTAAGTCTGTCATCCAGGTCCCTCTCTTGCTATGATTTGAAAGTATCTAAAGGTGCTGATATAAATTAATTTAATCATTTTAATTAATTTATTTATACAATTATTTTTATCCCAACCCCTCCTGTCTCTGGAAGCTTGGTGTAGTTTACAGTAAAAAGTAACAATAGAAGCAATAAAACATCAATATATAACAATATAAATATAAACAATATAAAAATCTATATTAATATCAGTAAAACCATAAGAGTTTGGGGTCTATAAAAAGCACTCCAATCTACCCCACCCCCACCGCCCCACTACCAATCTCCCCCACCAAATGCCCGGTGAAACAACCAGGTCTTGCAATGGGGTCTAAAGAGGGGAGATCCGGGGACAGGATAACTCCAACCGACAGGGAGTTCCACAGCCACTGTGCCACTACCGAGAATGCCCTCTTAAATGTGGCCTCCCACCACACACGACGGATCTCAAGAAGGGCATCTCTGGCCGACAGCATGGGTAGATCCAGAACACAGGGAGTGAGACAGTTCCACAGATAGGCTGGACCCAGGCTGTTTAGGGCTTTATAGATAAGAACCAACAACGAGCCCAGAAGACTACAGGCAGCCAGTGCAGTGAGCGAAGTACACGTGTTATGTTCTTGCGGCAACCCGTCCCCGTAAGGAGGTGGGATGCCACATTCTGCGCCAGCTGTGTTCTCCAGACTGTCACCAGGGGTAGCCCCATATAGAGCACCTTACAGTCGTCCAATCTTGAGGTCATAAAGGCATGGATGATGGTGGTCAGGTCTGAGTCCAAAATGTATGACCGAAGCCACCATACCAGATGTAACTGACAGAAGGAATGCCTCGCCACAGCTGCCACCTGGCCCCCATTCCTCTCCACCAGCATCACCTCCATATTGTCAGAATGCAGCTTCAGATGACTCATCCTCATCCAGTCCCCCACAGCTGCCAAACACCAGGTAAGCAACGAGGCTGCCGGGCCTGGGTCACCTGAAAATGAGAGATAAAGTTGGGTGTCATCAGCATATTGATGGCACTGAACTGCAAACCCTCTCACAACCTCACCCAGTGGTTGCATATACACGTTGAACAGGAGAGGAGACAGAATAGATCCTTGCGGAACCTAACATGTGAGTTCCCGGGGAGAAAAAAACAGTCCCCCAGAACCACACGCTGAGTTCTCCTGGCCAGGAAGGAATGGAATCATTCAAAAATGATTCTGCCCACCCCAGTATGGTCCTGCAAACGAGTCACCAGCATCTCATGGTCAATGGTATCAAAAGCAGCTGACAGATCTAATAAGATCAGAAGAGTCAAGTGACCCTGGTCTAACTCATGGTGGAGATCATTGACCAAGGCCACAAGCGCAGTCTCAGTGCCATAACCTGGACGAAAGCCAGACTGCGAGGGATCCGGAACATTGATCCAATCTAGATGTGCCTGGAGCTGCTGAGCCACTACCCGTTCAATAATCTTCCCTAAATGCACTTGGCAGAACGTCTTAGCAGTAGACTTTAGGAGGAACAGTACCTAAACCAGCGTTTTCCCTTTGTAATCCCATTTTGAGATTTAAATATAATCTCTTGATCCCAGACAGTAGCAAACATGATGCACAGTAGATCAATTCACATCATGATCCATCCATAGATGGTGTCACCTCACTTGGTGCTGACCCATAATTTAGGAGTCTCTGACCTAAGCAATAACTCTCCTTTTCTTTCTCTGCGCTGCTGCTCACAATCTGATTTGTCAGCAGGAGTATGATAATCTTTTATGCCTACAGACTCCCAGTTGGCCTTCCAGACTATGCTAGGGACAGTGAGATAACTGTATGGACATCATTGGCCTTGTGTGGTTGCACAGCACTTACTGCATATGCATGGTCTTCTTATCCATTGATTGATGGACCTTTCCAGGGCAGGTGCTTAATTCCACTAAGGAGTTTCCAAATGAGTCTTAGGAATTAGATGCTCAACTTTTGTTGAACTGAAAGTCACTTTTGGTGCTCTAACCAACAATAGTTGAGGTTATTGCTTAATAACCTCAAAAAGCTTAAAAAGCTTAAAATAAGCAAAAGCTTAAAATAAGCACATCATCAAAGGCAATGGCATAACTTTTTCTTTAATCCTGATAAATCAGTATGGGAGGCATTGGGTTCAATTAAAACTTCATCCACCCATTTTTTAAAAGGAGTCTTTCTGTTGACCTCAATTTACTTTGGATCAGGAGGTCTTTGAGGTCTATTGACCAGGGGATTGTTCAAGTGAGGTACTGAAGTAAAGGGATTAGTAGTTAAGGGTCGAATTCCTGGAAAGTGTTTCAGAGTGGTATAGTTAAGAGACAGCCCAGATTGGAGATCAAGGATCAGAAAAGGGACAAGAAAATATAGCTGAGTAGGTCATGGAGAGACATAGTAGCGAGAAGGTCTGATGACAGCAATATCTCAGTAGTCATCTAGGAGCCAATCAGCGACAGCCTTCAGATAACTCTGAGACCAATGTCAGACTGTAATTCCTGAAGCTGGGTAATGTTGGGTTGCAGCAGCTGGACTCCAAACAAATCTGTTCAGCAAACCCTGCAGACCCAGGTTCAGGACCTGAAGGGACCATATATCCCAAGACTGCTTACTTTATGTATGGTTTCAAGCAGCTTACAGTCACTGACCCTAATCCAAAATCTGTGAGTGCGCATTGTACACATGTGGACCAAACATGCCCTTGTGGGCACGCACACATTGTGGCAGGAAGCAGCCTGAGGGGACTGCTGCCACTTTAAGGGTTCTGAGAGCTGGGTGCGAATATGACAGAGCCAGGCCAGCCCTGAGCATGTGCATTAGCCAGAGGTCTGAGACAGAAAAAGAGTATGAGAAGTTCAGGGTAAGTGTGGGTTGCTACTGGATCTTTAAGGGCTGAGAGAATAAAGGGCCAGCCATGCCCACTCACTGCATATAAGGAGAGTAAGGGACTGAGAGGAGTCAGACTGAATCTGGCAGCAGACCAAGCAGGAGCTCTTCAGAAACACTCTCTATGGTCCTGAAGGCACTAGGCTGGTTAACTGCTGAGGAAAATAAAGGACGGCTGGGAGTGCTGAAGGATAAGCAAAGATGGTCGGATGTGCTGAGGCTGCCTGCTGGGGCTAAGAGCCTGGATTTATTTTTTTATTTATTTATTTATTTATTATATATATTTGTGAGTCACCCCATATGCCTACGACATCCCGGGGCAATGTACAACTAAAAACATTCGTAAAACAATTTTTTAAAACATCAACAATTTAAAAAGACATCATTAGGGCAGGAAAAGAGATAGAAATAAAATAAAATAAGGGCAGGGAGGAGCTAAAAACCCTATCTTCCCCCCCCCCCAAAGTCCTGGGCGAACAGCCAGGTTTTACAAGCCCGCCAGAATGTTAAAAGGCTTGGGGCCAGGCGAGCTTCCTCCAGGAGAGAATTCCAAAGATGCGGCCTGGCCCCCGAGAATGCCCTCTCCATCATGGTCCCCCATTTAACACAGGGGACCTCCGGGAAGGCACCCCTGGCAGACCGAAGGAACTTCTCCGGGGCACAGAGGGCGAGGCGGTCCCTGAGGTATGAGGGGCCAAGACCGTGAAGGGCCTTATAGATCATTACCAATACCTGGAACCTGGCTCGGCAAGCTATTGGCATGCAGAGTCTGGAGCACAGGTGTTATATGCTCCCGACGACCCATCCTTATATGCTCCCGACGACCTGTCCCCATCAGAAGACGGGCTGCCGCATTTTGCACTATCTGCAGCCAGGAACAAGGGTAGCCCCACATAGAGCACATTGCAGTAGTCCAGGCTCGAGGTGACAAAGGCATGGATGAGGGAGGCCAGGTCCGGCCTGGAGATGTATGGATGCAGCCTCCGTACCAGATGCAACTTGCAGAAGGCAGCCTTCGCCTTCGCCTCCACCTCCACCTGTCGATCCAGGTGGAGATCCGAGTCCAACACCACTCCCAGACTCTGAACCTGCTGATCTATAGGAGGGCGAACCCCCCCAGTCAGGGGGGCTGACACCTCCCTCGCTCTCCCCACCACCATCACCTCCATCTTATCGGGGTTGAGCTTCAGTCTGCTCTGCCACATCCATTCCGCCACGGCCTCCAAACACTGGGACAACAACGAGACAGAAGGGTCTGGGTCAGCTGAAAAAGAGAGGTACAGCTGAGTATTATCAGCATATTGGTGACACCGCAACCCGAACACTCTCACAACCTCCTGCAAGGGCTGCATATACACGTTAAATAATAGCGGAGATAGAATGGAACACTGCAGAATGCCACAGGACAAGGGGAGGGGGCAAGATGTTTCAGCTCCCAACACCACCCACTGGCTTCTCCCCAAGAGGAATGAGCGGAACCATTCAAGAACAGTCCTGTCCAGACCCCCCAGGTCATGCAGCCATCTCAACAGCAGCCCATGGTCCACGGTATCAAAAGCGGCTGAGAGATCTAGCAGGATGAGAAATGTAGAACATCCTGCATCCATCTCCCGGCGGAGATCATTGACCAAGGCCACCAACACCGTCTCAGTCCTATAGCCGGGACAGAACCCAGATTGAAAAGAGTCTAGGAAACTGATACTGTCCAGATGCGCCTGGAGCTGGATCGCCACCGCCCTCTCAATAACCTTCCCTAAAAAGGGAAGGTTAGAGACAAGTTGGTAGCTGGTGAGTGCGTCCACATCCAAGGATGGTTTCTTCAGCAGGGGGCGCACTACAGCCTCCTTGAGGCTGGGCAACAACTCCCCTGCTACAGGGACGCATTAACCACTTGCGCCAACACCGTCCCCAATGTCTCCCTGGAGGTTTTCATCAACCAGGACGGGCAAGGATCAAGTTCACAACTGGTGGCTCTCTCCAAGGTTCTGAGGGAACCAGTAGGGGAGGGCTTCAAGCTGTCTGAAGAGGTCTAGTGATTGAGTTATGCTATGGCCTGACTGCAGGCTGTTGAACAGGGCTGGAACTAGAGACCTAAATTGGCTAGACTTAGGGACGGGGATGCCGGAGGGCTGTTGCCCGGTATTAGGTAGGAAGCACTGATTACCTGGCTGGAATCTGTATAAGTGTATCCTTTTGTATGGACCATTAGACTATGTGTATAGATGATGGAGAACTATCCATGCAACCAGTAACAGGACACTGGGGTAACCCAACAAGGAGAGACTAAGGTCATTTTCAGACCTGCCTCTCACCCCGCCCTCCCCCCCCGCCCCCACACTTATATTTTGGCTGCGGGAGGGAATACGCACGCCAGGACATGCATGGGTTTCAGCCTGTCTGAAAGCCCCCCCGTGCGGCTTTGTCAGTGCAACGACGCAGAGATACAGAGCTGGAAATCCTACTCTGTATCCCTGTGTGTGTTTTCCGGCAAAGCCTCACGTGGATGTGGGTGTGCTTTCAGACCTTTCCGAACCACCCGCCCCCCACATATCCTGGCATGCGCATTCCCTCCCACAGTCAAAATATGCATGGGGGGGGAGGGGAGAGGTCTGAAAGTGGTCTCAGCTGATTCTCTACTGAGTGAGTGACATGTGGCCAATTCCCAATCGAGACGGAGGCTGCTTGCCCACATTACGTGGAGGAGCATTCTCCGGGCAGCAAATCTCCTGGCTGGGAATCTTACATTTAACTCTGTATGTGGGTGTAGGGTTAAAAGCATTGGCAGCCGGGTCTTGCAGCTTTTTTCCTTATGAATGACAGGACTGGGTTTTGAGCCCTGTCATTTTTAAGAAAAAAAGCTGCATGACACGGCTGATGACACTTTTAACCCCACACAGAGTTAAACATAAGATTCCCATCCAGGAAATTTGCTTTCAGGACAATTGCCGCTCCAGGTAATGTGGGCAAGCAGCCTGAGACTTGCATCAAGTTCCCCAAGGAATACAAAGGCCCGGGATCTTATCCTACAGGGACATACAAGGGAAACTCTGCTCTGCTACACACAGTGTGTGCATATATGGTACCAGGAAAAGTCTCCTGCCACCTGACTGTATCGCCACCTGACTGAGAAAGAGGCAAAGCTGCAGATGTGGATGGTGGCATGTTTGGGAGGTGAGAGACTTCATCTGGGACACCATGTATACGTGCTCACACGTGATAGTTTGATCTGCACTCACCACAGATTAGGGCCAGTGTGTACATTGCAAGATAATTTACATACATGGCAACTGGGATAACTCTCTCTTTTCATACTAGTGGAATTTGCGGCAGTTTCGTCTTTGAGCAATATACTTTATGTGGGAGGTAGGTAAAAGGGGAAAAGATGGAGTTGAATTTTAAAAGGAAACAGAAGCTTGACCCTAAAAATAAGAAGGGCTCAGAAACAGGGCCGATGATCTATGGGCAAGAACTTCCTCTTTGCTGCCCGCACTGCCACGGCATAGGCCTTTAACGCTGTCCAGTCAATGGCCTCAGCTAACAAGGTGTTCCAGAAAGCAACGAGGTCATCGAGTGATCAGCCATCAAGGTCAGAAGGTATATCCCCCAGAGCATTCCGGAACTGCTCCAGTTCCATAAGTCTCCGGGGCCGAACCATTTGACTAGGTTCCACACGCTGCCGTGGGCTGACATGTGCCAGGAGACTGACTCATAGGAGATAATGGTCTGTCCATGACAAGGGCACAAATGACACCTCTCCCACTAACAGACACCCCACCCCCACCCCCGCTTCAAGGCCAATGCAAATACGGTAAGTGCAACTTTTCTGTTGGGATTTTGGGAAGTCCAGTAAGTTTATGGTTCTTTGTATGCCCAAGTTTGTCTGAAAAGAAGGCACAGCACTATTAATATTTAGTAACTGCATGGTCACACAGCAGTCTGAGCATCTTTATGAAAACTGTTTTATGATGGTTATGCTCAGAGGCTTAGCATGGGTATTTCCCATAGTCACTCCCACCTTCCTCTATTTATTAGCATAATCACTCCTTTGCAAGTATCATGACACCTCAAATCATTTCTTGTTGAATGTAACAGAGAGAAATAATGAAACAAAGGCAAGCATAACAGTGCAGACAATGGGCAAGGAGCGCTTAACTTGTCAACAGTTAATTTACGGTGGCATAACCCTGAAGGGCAATTTCTATGGTTCTTCTCATAGAATGTTAAATGTCTTCCCTAATGTTACTTAAAGCTATTGTAGATGCAAAGGAGGAGAATAGGATACAGATATAATGAGCAGGGCAGATTATTTTTTATTCATCCAATTTTTTAAAAAGTGATACTTCCTCATCCCCGTTTATTTAATTTTTTTGTCTGTGCTCTCTCACAGTAGGAACTAGACAGCATTTCTCACCCAGCAAAAGGACTAATAAGTCAGGGAATATGTCTTTCTGTGTCTGGAGCTTCTAAGGCTTTTATCTTCTTCATTGGATAGTACAGGGGAACACTGGTCTTGAAATGTAAGAGACTGTATTAGCTATTGTGTTTTCACATCCATTTATGAGCAATGTTAAATCACTTGTAAAAAAAATGGAAAAGTATTATCAGCCTGTCAATACAGCAAAGTTCTCAGTCAGCAGAAATTATTCAGTACTACAGAGAAGGCATGCAAAAGTTGACTTGCAGCCTGTAAACAATTAATCTTGCTCATATATCATGATGTCAGGATCTGGATATAATTGAAACCCTTTGCGCCTGTTTTCTACGCTTAAGTATCTGAAATAAAAACCAAAAAACGGATATAACAACCTATTTTAAAGAATGGTCTTGCCCTTGATAAATGCTTTTGCATTATAATCCCCTAAAGAAAATTAGACTATAGTTCAGGTACAATGTGAGCCAATAACTGTTTAAATGCTATTAGTCTATCGGTTGTATCCAATTTCTATTAGTGGAGCATGCAATGGTAAATAGGGTTGCCTCATTTTAACTGCTCTGTAAAAGACTGACAATTGCTCACTTTTAATACGGACATACATAAACCATTTACCCCTTGAGCAAGTAGAGTTCCTGACATTTAGAACACTGTTGTCTATCCAGTCCAAATACTTTTGAATGATGTGCCTTTCAATGAGAGTGAAATTCATGCTTATCCAGAAGATCCAGAAGGTCTCTGCACCACATAAGAGCAGAAGTAAACTTCTATGGCCCTAGGTCCGTTTCTTCGGACCCAGGGAGCGTTCTCCCTTCCGTCCAGTAGGAGGCAGCACTGACTTTCGACTGGGCATGCGTAGGGAGAGCGCGCCCTCGCTTCCCCAGTCGAAAGTCTGCCTCCGGACGGATAGGCAGTGCAGCACGGGGCTCCACTGCCCCACCGACTTTCGTGCCTCCCTCTCTCACGGGGGGGTGGCTTGCGGCTACAAGCGGCGGCTTGGCCGCTTACTACAAAAGATAAAAAAAAAAAAGAAAATACCCGCGGAAAAGCCTCTGCCGGAGCGGCGAGCTCGGCGGTTCCCTCGGCCCGGAGCCGACAGCCTGTACGGCCCGGGGGGCCAGTGAGTGGCGTGCGGCCCCTGCGGGGCACACACGACCCAAGAGCGAGGCGGCGATGCCGGAGACGGGGAAGGCCCGACGAGCGGCTCCCAGGCACGCCTCCGCTCAGAAGCCCAGCGCTGGGGCGAGCAGCGACGGCGCGAGGGACCAGCAGGCCCAGGCACCGGCCCCCGCTGCACTCGCGGAGGAGCCACGTGGCCAGGAGCGCGACGCGGGCGCTGAGGACATGGAGGGGGCAGAATCCTCTGCCCCCTCTCAAGTAAGAGGGGGGTCTGAGGAGTTTCAGAGGCTCCAGATGAGTGCTCTGCAAACAATGATGGGGGTGCTGGCCCGCATTGAAGCGAACCAGCACAAGGCCCATAAAAGGAGGGCCCCTCCCCCCAAGGACACCTTTAAGGGAGCCTCTAGGCATGCCAGCAAGGGCAAGCAGAAGGCAGGCCCGCGAAAGGGGGTCACCAAGAAGGGCCCTTCCCTCCGCGATCTCCTGGGTTCCTCCTCTGGGAGCGAGCAGGACGCGGCCCCCTCGGAGGAGGGGGAGCTGGGGGAATCTTCCTCTGACCAGCTGGACACCCCTCTGCCCCCACCTCGCAAGAGACGCCGGGTGCAGTCCCCGCCGCGTCCGTCCTCATCCTCGGAGGACGTCGGCTCATTAGCGGAGGAGTATTCCTCGGCAGGGGACCAGCAGGAAGCCCCAGAATGGGAGGCTATTCTTAGTGAGGGCCACAAGGAAGTAGGCAGGGAGCTGCCCTCCGAGCAAGGCCCGAAGCTCCTTAAGAGAGCCCAGAGGGTGATGCGCATCACCCCCACGTCCCGTAAGACAGGGGAGTCCGATACCTCATCTTCTGAGGAGGATTCTGATAGGGAGTACATCCCTAAGCTCTCCAAGGGGCGTAAAGGGGTGGTACTGGACAGGGCTTTTGAGCGACTTATCAGGGCCCAGTGGAGGCAACCCACTAAGGTGGCTAGGCTCTCCAAAACTCAACAGGCCCTCTATGGCTTCACTAAGCACAGCGACCCTATTTTTAAGACCCCTAGGGTGGATGCTGCAGCTGCTTCCCTAGCCCGCCAATCCGTTTTTCTATCCTCGGAGGACCTTCTACCGAAGGATCCTACCGATAAGGGTATCGAGATAGGCCTCCGTAAAAACTATGAGGCCCTGGCCAACACTTTACAGATGGCCGTCACAACAGCTTACACTTCGCGGGCCATAATGAAGTGGTTTAAGCTGTCTCACGACCCTGCCATTTCGGAAACCATGTCGCGCAAGCTGGCCGCGAACGTCACCCTCGCCCATGCATTTTTAATGGACGCGTCGGCTGACATGGTTACCTGGGCGGCTAGGGGAATGGCGGCTAACGTAGCAGCGCGCCGCCGCCTCTGGCTGCGGCCCTGGCGAGCGGATTCGCACGCCAAAAATCTTCTTGTGCACGGGAAGTTTAGGGGCGGTAAACTGTTCGGCCCAGCGCTAGATAAGGCCCTTACTCAAGCGTCGAGTAAGGATAAGAAAACCTCACTCCACCAGGTCCAACCCTTTAAGACCTTTTTTCGCCCCTTCCACAAACCCAATCAGGGCTACAAGCGGCCTTACTCGGCCTACCAACCCTGGTACAATCAGCAGCGAGGCAGGGGGCAGAGGGGGCGTGGGGCCAAACCAGGCAGGTCAGCAGCCCAGGCCAGCTCGTACAAGCGCCCGAGCTCCCCTGCCCGCAGGCAGGACTCCTGACTCCTGCAGTTCTTTCTCCCCCGACTCCAGGCGGTTGGGGGGAAGGCTCCTTTGCTTCGCGGAGCAATGGAGCAGAACGGTATCCGATGCCTGGGCCCTTCAAACTGTAACACGGGGGTACGCCATAGAGCTCACGGCCCAGCCCAAACCGTTTTTCCGCCTATCCCCCTGTTCCCGCATCCCCAGCAAACACCAGGCAATGCTATTAGAGCTGCACAGGCTCGAGACTATAGGGGCTATAGAAAGGGTGCCGGGCCACCAAAGGGGTCAGGGCCTGTACTCTCTTCTATTTCTCGTCTTAAAGAAAAGCGGAGAGTGGCGCGCGGTGCTGGACCTCAGGCGCCTGAACAGGTGTGTCAAGCGGCAGAAGTTCAAGATGGAGACGGTGTCGTCCATCTCCCTCGCCATCGCGCAACACGACTGGCTTTGCTCCATCGATTTGAAGGACGCGTACCTGCACGTCCCTATCCTGCCAGCCCACCGTCGCTGGCTCCGCTTTGCGTACCATGCCCAGCACTGGCAGTATCGCGCCCTGCCGTTCGGCCTCGCCTCCGCCCCGCGGACTTTTACGAAGGTCCTGGTCCCCCTAGTGGCAAATCTCCGACTGGAAGGCATCGCGATCTTCCCCTACCTCGACGATTTGTTGATTCGAGCACCATCCCGGGAGCTGGCCTCGCTACATCTCCAGCGCACCATTGTTTACCTCAACGAGCATGGGTTTCAGGTGAATCTGCCCAAGAGCCATATGGAGCCCACCCAGCAGCTCGAACACCTGGGTGTGATTTTCGACACCCGGCTCAACCGGATATTTATTCCGACAGCTCGTCAGGAAAAAATCAAGGGGCTCATAGCTCGCGTGAGGTCACGACCGCAAGCCTCCCTCCAGTCCTTGGCCTCCCTGCTCGGGTCCATGATCGCTTGCACTCGCCACCTGCAGTGGGCACGCTTTCATGCTCGCCCCCTCCAACGGCTTCTCCGTCCGTGGCAGATGGAAATCATAAACAGGGTCCCCAGGGCCTTACCTCTGCCGGGCACCGTCGTTCAATCCTTCCGGTGGTGGGAAGACCCAACCCGCTTTTTGGAGGGCGTACCCCTGATGGAGCCGACCAAGCTGGTTCTGACCACGGATGCCAGCCTGTCCGGGTGGGGGGCGCACGTCGGGTCCGACCGGGCCCAGGGGCGGTGGTCAGCGGGAGAGGCAGACCACAGCATAAACTGGCTGGAGTTGCGGGCCATTCGTCTCGCGTTGCTCAGCTTCCTGTCGATCCTGGAAGGCCGTCATGTAGTGGTGTTCACAGACAACACGAGCGCCATGGCCTATGTGAACCATCAGGGCGGATCGCGCTCAAAGGCCTTGCACAAGGAGGCGTCCCACATCATCAAGTGGGCAGAGCTACATCTGCAGTCCCTGTCAGCCCTCCACATCCAGGGATCGAGGAACGTCGAGGCGGACTGGTTGAGCCGGCAAGAATTGGAGCCGGGGGAATGGTCACTGAGCTCTGCCGCCTTCCAGCTGATCACAGAGACGTTCGGGCAGCCGACGCTGGATCTGTTCGCCTCCTCGGCGAATCGCAAGCTGGCACGCTTTTTCACCAGGCACCCCTGCCACGACGCGGAGGCCACCGATGCCCTCAGTCAAGTGTGGCCGCAAGGTCTCTTGTACGCCTTCCCTCCCTTCCCGCTCATCAGCCGGACCCTCCACAAATGCAAAGCACAGGGGGCCACGGTCATTCTGGTGGCACCATTTTGGCCTCGCCGGCCTTGGTTCCCGGACTTGCTCAGCCTCTCGCAGGGGCACAGCCTCACCCTTCCGGTCTCCCCCGACCTTCTGACACAGGGGCCCGTGGCCTACCACCAGCCGGAGTTCCTGAAGTTGACAGCCTGGCTGTTGAATCCTTAGCCCTGCAGCAGATGGGCTATTCCGACGCTGTCATTCGTACCTTGATAGCGGCCAGGAGAAAATCTACCAGGCGCATATATCAGTGCACCTGGAGGGTATTTGTGGGATGGTGCAGAGCTAGGAGGTTTTCCCCACTATCTCCTTCAATCCCTCAGGTGTTACAGTTCCTCCAGGAGGGTCTGGACAAAGGGCTCCGCCCTAACACACTGAGTAGGCAATTAGCGGCTATAGACAGTGTAGTAGGGGCATCCGGCAAGGACAGGGTTTCTCCCCATCCCCATGTCAGGCAATTCATAAGAGCAGCCAAACGACTCTCACCACCCGTGGTCCACAGGTTCCCTAATTGGAACTTGAACCTGGTGCTCAGGGCTCTTACGGGGCCACCGTTCGAGCCGTTACACCAGGTTTCCTTATTCTTTCTGTCTATCAAGGTGGCGTTCCTGATAGCGATTACCACGTCTAGGAGGGTTTCAGAGCTGGGGGCGCTGTCTATTGACCCGGCCCTCTGTTCCTTCAGGAAGGAGTCTGTGTTACTCCGCCTGGATCCGGCCTTCTTGCCCAAGGTCTCCTCCCCCTTCCATTTGGCACAGGACATAGTCCTGCCCTCATTCTGTCCCCGTCCGCGCCACCCGCTGGAAAAGCAGTGGCATTGCCTAGACGTACGTAGGGCCTTGAAAATTTATATGCTGAGGTCCGCTCCTTTTCGACGCTCATCTAGTCTCCTTGTGAGTTACCACCCACGCCACAGGGGAAAACGGGTATCTAAAACGGTCATAGCAGGCTGGATATCATCCTGCATTTCCGAAGCCTATAAGGCATCAGGGCTACAACCCCCTTGTCCAATTCTAGCACACTCCACTCGGAGTGCGGCCACCAATTCGGCATTTCGCTCCAGAGCCCCCTTAGCAGAAATTTGCAAGGCGGCTACCTGGAAAAGCCTCCATACCTTTACGAGGCATTATAAAATTGACACGCAGCAATCCGCAGAGGCCGCATTCGGTCGGCGGGTTCTCCAAGGGGTCATGGGTACTAGTCAAACTGGGCCCTCCCCTACCGAATAAACACGACTGCTTTGACACCTCCCTGGGTCCGAAGAAACGGACCTAGGGCCATAGAAAGGGCAATTGGGATTCTTACCGGTGAATTGCCCTTCTGTGGCCCTCCAGGGAGTTTATTCGGCCCGCCCGGGCTATATATTTAAGTTTGGTTCCCCTGAACGGGTAAGGGGGGTTCATCCCCTTCCAGGGGCCTTGGTTCAGTTAACCCCGAGGTTTCGGGAAAGGTTTTGTTATTATTTCAGCTCCAGTCCATCGGCTTGGATACTCCTGGGGAAGCGAGGGCGCGCTCTCCCTACGCATGCCCAGTCGAAAGTCAGTGCTGCCTCCTACTGGACGGAAGGGAGAACGCTCCCTGGGTCCGAATAAACTCCCTGGAGGGCCACAGAAGGGCAATTCACCGGTAAGAATCCCAATTGCCCTTTCTATATTGTGACATGCTGAGTCCAGTGGTCCAAGACAGCCTGGGGCAGATGTCCATCTTTTGGACAACCTGGTCACATGTCTAGGGTGGAAGAATTGAAGAGGTAGAATAATTGCTATGACTCACTATAAGAGGGCATCCATGCCAGAGTGTAAGTGATGTCAGGATTAGGGCCCAAATCTCAAGGCAATTAATTTCAGATGTTACAAAATTGCCGTTCGTCACAGTGGATCCCATGTGGTGGCGGCGAGTCTGTGAACATTTGTTTGACCCCCGCCAGATGTTCACTACAGTGAATCTCTGGCGGGAGTCAACACTAACCACGGTTCTGGACCTGAGCCCGACCTCAGGTCCAGAACCGTGGTTAGATTGGCTCATCCTGGATTGTGGCCCCGACCATGGTATGGTATTGGGCACAGCGGCCGCTGCACCCACCTGTCTCCCTGAGGGCGGGCGGCCGAGGGAGCGGGGGCGGGCTGTGTGGCCACATGTCGCACCGCGCAGCCCTGCCCCCTCCGAGATTCCCCAGCGTGATGGAGCCGGCACATCTGAAGGACAGCCGGCTTCATCACGGACTGGGATCCGAGGGAGAAATTACCCACTTCTGAAATTACCCTCATTCTCAGCTCAGGGAATTAGCAACAGCCACATTATTCACATACACATGGTTCGTTACAGACTCTATTCAGTCTAACTTGTGCTGGGCATGCAACTCCTCCAGCCCCAAGGGTATCTATTCCCAAGTGGCCCTAACCACCAGGTAATAGTCCACTGGCTGGCTATTCACTCTTCAAGTACTGGGTCAGCACTCCACTTGCGTTCAGGTTTTTTGTCCTCCACCAGGCCTCCACGCAGAGATGTTTTCACTCCAGTAGTCAGGCAGCAACTCTCCTGCAAGCTCTTGTCTCTGTTTCAGTCTCTCTCAGCAGAGACTGTGTAGCCTTTCAGTCTGTCAGGCCCTTATGCTTGAGTTCCTTCTTCCTTGGCTTCTAGACACAGACTGTTCTCTTGGCTTCCTGTTTCCTCTTATGTAGCCAGAGTTGGAGTGGCCAGCTCTGTGGTTCCTGCAAGCTTAACAGGCCACAAACCTCCCACTTTTCATTATGATGCTATTGAGAGTTTCTAGGCTTTGACTGGGCTGTCTTTGCCATGCCTCACTCTGTTAGAATTGAGCCTGTCCCCTACATTCAGGCTGACACCCACACTCTTTTAAAGGAGTAGCAACTCCATTAGGCTGTACTCTGCCACACTCACCCTATCTGGGACTGCCTGGAAACATGCTTATTATACTATAAAAGGGCCTGCTGACTTTGGAAGATGGTGGTCAGTATTCAGCTTTAAGGTTCCAGGCACTCTTCCAAGAAGCCAGCATAATGTTGTTTGTAAACTACTTTGCAGATAAGATCGCTCAAATCCAGCATGATTTCGGAGCCGGGATTGATTCAGAAGGAGGAGAGCCAAGGGTCCATCTATGTAGGATCAGTTTCAGGAAGTGACCCCCTGATGCCAAGGGGGTTCTGGGGTCTGTTAGGGCCACTTTTTGTGAATTAGATCCTTGCCCATCCTGGTTGGTGAAAACCTCCAGGGAGACCTTGGGGCCAGTGCTGGTGGGAGTGATCAATGCCTCCCTTCAGGAGGGCAAGGTACCAGTCTACCTCAAGGAGGTGGTGGTGCAGCCCCTGCTTAAGAAACCATCACTGGATGTTGACTCATCCACTAGCTATTGGCCTGTCTCTAACCTTCACTTTTTAGGGAAGGTTATTGAACAGGTGATGGCCCAGCAACTCCAGGGCCAACTGGATAGCATATTGTGTATTTTTAAACGTTTTGTGAGCCGCCCCGAGCTGCCTTATGGCTGAAGGGAGTGGGATATTATTATTATTATTATTATTATTTTATTATAAACATTTATATAGCACCAGACGCGTGACCTGGTGCTGCACAAAACATAGAAATAGACGCGGTCCCTGCCTGTGGCTTACAATCTAAAAGACAAGGAGGGGGATACAGGGAGATGGGACAGTTGGAGAGACAGGGGAGAAGACTAACAAACATTGAAGCGGATGCAAAGTCTCTGGTGCGTGTGCTTAGTTTGGTTACAATCAGGTTGGTTGCAGCAGTCTGTCGAGGAGGGCAGACAGTAGGTATATGGGAATGACTAGCAGGCATTGGGAAAGGCGGCGAGGAAAAAGTGGGTCTTGAGGA
>QEPC01004465.1:185019-203108 GCA_003113815.1 Sphenodon punctatus | reverse complement strand
CGGATGTGGGCAGGGAGGGAGTTCCAGGCATGGGGGGCAGTGAGGGAGAAGGGTCGAAGGCGGTTAGGTGAGCAGGAGAAACGAGGGAGAGTGAGGGAGTGGACAGAGGAAGAGTGGAGAGCACGTGCAGGAGTGCGTAGGGAGATAAGGTCTGAGAGGTAGGGAGGAGCTTGGTTGTAGAGTGTTTTGAACGTGAATACCAGGAGTTTAAACAGGATACGTTCAGGAAGGGGGAGCAGTGAAGAGAGAAGAGGAGAGGCTGCACATGGTCGAAGCGAATGGCAGAGTGAATGACCTTGGCAGCGGAGTTTTGGATTGCGATAAGGGGGGGACAGGTGAGAGCGAGGGAGTCCAGTAAGGAGGAGGTTGCAGTAATCGAGACGAGAGATACCCATGGCATGAACAAGGGTTTTGGCCGAGTAGGTAGAGAGAAAGGGGTGGATCCAAGCAATGTTATGGAGGGCGGATCGGCAGGATTTGGCAACAAAGTCAATGTAAGGCTTAAAAGAGAGGATAAATAAATAAAATAAAATAAAATAAAATAAAATGCATAATAATTCCTTTACAAGATATCAAACATTCAGGTTTAGGGATCCTAGCCTGAATTTGGACCAGGAACTTCATAACACATTGAATGGCCATACTGTGGCTGGAAGAAGGCATGTGGTTGCAGAACTTTGGAATGCGTGGTGCCAGACCCTGACTGAAGCATAGTTGCATGGTGCTGTGTGTGGAGGGCTTCAGCATTGAACCACAGGTGTGGAACAGGCTCTACAATGGAAGAGGAGGACAACGGCAGCTGGCAGCCAAGTTGGAGTCCTGTCGACTGATGTTGTCATAGGGTAAAAACAGATGTGCGGGCAGTGTGGCAGCTCTCCGAACTCCCCTGGGTGGGAAACCACATCTGACATGGCCCGGGTCAGGGAGGATCACTGAACAAATGTGCTCATAGTCAGAGAGCCATCCCTCCACCCACATGGCCCAGGTAGGCAAGGAGCTAAAAAAAAATGTATGGTCAGTCGGGCACATGGCAGGGCTGAGCACATGTGTTTGCTCATGTTGGTTTGCATGGGTGGCCCTTAGCCTACGCTGCATCCTCAGAGATTTCCCAAAGATTCAGCCTGGGCTAGCCACCTACCTGCCCAGGGCAGTCCTGGGCTAACATCTGGCAGCGTGTAAATAGATGTGCTAGTGGGTCCCAGGCCACAGCAGGCCACCATCATATCTGGTTTTACCCGTAGTGGAGACTGACTCAGTCTCCGCCTCTTCAGTTAGTACTCAGCCAGGGAGATACTGGACATAAAGAGCTGTCCCCCATTCCTGTTTTTACTCCTCTTCTTCAAGTTTGTACATACTTCCAAGTTTCCAGAAGTAAGGCCAGTCTCACAAGGTGTTCTCCCATATAAGTCGCATCATCCGTTGATTATAACGCATATTAGGGTCTGCAAAAAACCTTCTCTCCATTTGAATGGGGGAAATTGAGGCAGAGAGAGCAGCTACAACAAACTGATCAAGGAGATGAGATCCCCTGTTGTCTTAAAAATGAGAATGATCTAATTAAATTCTTAAGAGTTCATTAAAGAGGAGGTTACCTGCTCTGCGCAGGCTTGGATTTATTTCAATCTGTAGGACCCTAGTGGTGGCAACTTTAATTGAGGAAATGGTTCAAGATGATGACAACGACCTCACCAACATTGAGGTCAATGGGACGGGTGTGTGTAATTTCCAGAAAAGTGGGATTCTGTTAGTGTTGCAGTGCAGTGTATTAGTTCCCAGACAACTACTTCAGCTGAGCTTTCCTGAACTTCATGGGTGAATACAACAACAAGGAATGCAAGGCCACTTTTAAGTTATTATGGCTAGACTGACTTTTGCATTCTATATACATACAGTGAAGTAATATCCCAATGTCTCCTAACCCAAAGCACCTGTCTGGGCAAGGGTGTAACTGGAGGGGGAAAGGGGTGGGAGGCCTATGCTTCCTTGTGCATCTGTATCCCCCTGCTGTTAGAATGTCTCCCCCCCAGCCCCTCTTCTGTCTTCTGTACCAGGGCCCTCTTTGACCTAGATACATCCCTGTTGGGATGCAAAGAGCAGCCAACTGGATTCCCTTTTCTGGGTTTGTATGTTGTCCATGCTTTCTCTTCACACTTTAGATATCTGGGCATCTCTTTGTCTATTATTGTTTCTCTTCATGGTAAATTTCACATTTAGATGCTGGGTAATTTCAGACGTTATGAAAATGTCTTTCACCCCAGTGGATTCCCTGTGGTGGCGTTCCCGTGAACGTCTTTTTGACCCCCGTCAGATGTTCACCACAGTGAATCTCTGGTAGGGGTCAAAATAACCACAGTTCTGGACCGCTGGCTGGCCGGAGGTCGAGAACCGTGGTTAGAGTGTCCACGATTCAGGATGGGCCAAAAGTACCATGTGTTACCTTTGGCCCATCCCGGATCGTGTTACCTTTGGCCCTGACCACGATACGGAATTGGGTGCAGTGGCCTGATTGACCACTGCGCCCACCCATCTCCCTGAGGGCGGGCGACCAAGGGAACGCGGGGTGTGTGTGTGTGCGGGGCGGGGCTATGCGGCCTGATCACGGACCGGAATCCGAGACGGATCCCAGTTCATGGTTCAGCGTGGCGGGCCTCCAGGCCCATCATGTCTGAAATTACCCACTGTGTTTCCTAAGTACTCTCTGATCTCACAAGGTGCAGCAACAAAGAAGTCAGCTGTATGGCAATGGTTTTCATTGATCCTGAAAAATCTGTGCCACTTACATTTCAGTCAACAGAGAGGCTGAAGTAAGAGAACCAGGTGTATGATAGCTGTGTAGTTGTACCATGTCAATTAGACTTGATCTGAACACTGTTAGATGACATGCTTCTTCAAACAGTGATGCCAGCAAGCACTCCATATGCCTACCACCCATGGAGCTGACGGGACTTGTAATGTGAAATAGTCAAAATGTTTCCCATTTTCCCAAGTGTCGACAAAGCTAATTTTCTTACCTATCTACTTATTGGTTAGATAGCAAGGAGAGTATATTCTTTAGGAAGAGGAGGGCCAACAAATAACTGACAGATTGTTTCCGCAATTCACCTTTCTACCGGCCTTTTGAGATTGTTGTGTCATGATAGGGCAGAAGGATTTGACACAGATTAAATTAAATTTGCATGCAGTTCAACCACTCTAGCTCATAAATTTAAGTCATTCACTTTTACCTTTGCAACTCTCAGTATTTTCCTCTGTTTCTTGAAAAATGAAGGAGACCTTTCCTTGATCGCTAGATTTATTTTTCCAAAAGTAGGCTTAAGAAGGTTTCAGCCACTAAAGTAAGACAGTAAGATATGCATGAAATGCAAACTAGAAGAACTACAATATAGACTTCAAATAGTAGGGATGGGTGAACAGAACCGAGTTCGGAAATTCGGTTCAGTTCGGTTTGAAAATTGAGTTCGGTTCGGAAGTTCGGTTCGGTCAACCGAACTATTAGAGTTCAGTCTGAACTCCGAACTTCCGAACAGAGTTCGGAAATTCAAACCCCATTGAACGAAATGGAATATTATCTTATAGGGATGGGCAAACAGAACCGAGTTCGGAAATTCGGTTCGGTTCGAAAATCAAGTTCGGTTCGGAAGTTTGGCTCGGTCGACCGAACTGGTCGAGTTCGGTCCAAACTCTGAACTTCCGAATCGCATTCGCCCATCCCTAGCAAATAGCAGAACTGAATTACATGGTAAACATGACAGATGACCAAAGGAGGAAATAGCAAGAACAAACAGGGAAAGAAGATCTTTTGGGAACATAAGCATCATTCTTGCAATCTGATTCACATGGGAAAAATCTTTGAACCCATGGTCAGTGTCATCAATTTCACTGGGACTCTATGCCAATTTAAAGTTTCACTTAAATTGATTGCAAAATGTGACCCATATTTATTAACGTAACATTGGAATAGGGTCTGCCCACCACATAAACATATTGTTATTAATTACGGTGCAACCTTGGTACTGTAGCTCTTTCATACCCTGAGATAGGTATGGTTGTTCCCCTTAGTCACTTGCATAAGGATGGGCTTAATTAAAGGGCCAAAGGCCACTGAAGTCAATAGAAGGACTCTCAATGATTCCAGTAAACTTTAGAGATCAGGTCTTTCACATTTATATCTGTGTATTTGGAGACTATTTTTTCTTATTAGTAGGGATGGTTAACTGGGCAAACAGTTTAGAGAAATTTTGACATAATCTTTGCCTAAAATTTGGAGTTTTCATTCCATTATATTTGGCTCTCTCCCTGCTAGAGTCGCTAGCATCCAACCTGAGATTTTGATGGTGCCCTTACGCTTTTATTTATCAACTATCTCAATTTTCCCATTTCCATTTCTGAATGGCCTTCCTTTCCTTTTTTGACCTTTTGATTTTCTTATTCAAATGCCTTTGGATATAAAGCATAATGGGCCAAGTTTAGAACTGAACGCACATGAAGTAACTCCACTGTTACTTCATGTGTGTTCATATGAAGTCAGATTATGGCTGATTTCAGACGTTACATTTGTCTGAAATCACCACAGTCAACCTCAGTCAACCGCGGGGGGTGGTGGTGTGTGAACAGAGGTGAACATCTGTTTGTGCGCATCCAGATGTTCACCTCAGTCAACCACCCCCCGCAATGAATCTAACCATGCTTTGTTCTCCCGCACCATGGCGGCGAACGAAGCGTGGTTAGGGGGGAATGCGGAACACGGTGAAGGAAAAGTAAGTCTGTTATCTTACCTCCGCCACGTTCTGGGGTCCTGGTGGTGGGCGGCGGCAGCAGCTGGATAGACCACTGCAGCTGCCTGTCTTGGGGAGGACGGGTGGCCGGGGAGAGCAGGGGGTGTGGCCCCACCCCCTCCGGGGGGGTACCCTTTAGACATTACATCCGGGCGCTTTCACCATGGGCTGTGGTTTGGCAGTTCCCACGACCGGGGGCAAAGGGGCGAACGTCTGTTGGCTCCCCCTTTCACCACTGGCTGTGGTCCAAACCATCCCACGGCCCGTGGTGAAAGCGCCTGGCTGTAACGTCTGAAATCACCCTATGTTATTGAGAGAAACATTTACCCCAGTACCTCCACAGCTGCTACAAGTACTCTTTTAAGATGTTAACTTCCTCCTCGGGAAATTATGCTGTACACACTAAATCTCATCTTCCTGTTGGTTAGACTTTTTTTCTTATGAATTTAGGTTCTGCTTAAAGAAATATGATGTATTAAATAAACCTGATGTAATGAAAGAAATTTGTTTATTTTTCATCATTCACAAACATTCATTTTCATTATATCAGATAAAAAGTGACTTAACACTGCAAGTCCTGAATCATGTTATTAAATCTGGTTTCTTCACATGTATTATTCATAAAGTTTTCACAGCATAGGTAACACAGGCTTTCTGTTATTAAAAACATATGTTTTATTAACTTAGATGAAAGGAGATTGTGATTTATTCTGAAAGTATTCTAAATATGCCCTACCTATGTCCTTAGAAAATCTAGTTGCTTTCTGCTGCTCCTTCGGGTGATTTTTGACACACAGGCTGCATGCACGCACTTCCAGTGTGTGTGTGCATGCACGCGTGTGTGCGCGCACTTTTTCACAGCATAAGGAATCCTGAATCAAGGAATTGCTAAGATTATTCTCATTTGGGCCACTTAAACTTGCATTGTATGTGGTATAGATCCATCCATTTTTGTATCCTAAATTGGGATGCTTTAGGAATAGTGTATGGGTGTGTGCATGCACTTGTGTTGGGAGACATGACTAGGGAAGATACCTGAGGCCTTTCCCCTTCCCAAATGTATGAATAGTTATGTGAAGTGAGTGGAGAACCCTCAGGGGGTAATTACTTGTAGGGATGGGCAAATGCAGTTCAGAAGTTTGGCGTTCGGCCTGACCGAACCCGAACATGAACAAACCGAACAAACCGAACACCGAATGGCAAAATGGCCATACAGTTCGGTCAGTTTGGATCGCATTCGGGTAAGTTCGGGTGGCAAAAAAAGGTTCACTGGAAGGTCAAACATGACAGGGAGGTGTAGTCAGTGAGGAGCAGACTTCCAGGCACCAGGGGTGGAGAGGCTTGCAAGAAACGAAACTAATTATCTGCCCCCCCTTCCCAACACCTTCTGAGCTTGTCACTGTTTCTGAATGGATATGGGATGGGGGGGGATAGATAGATAGATAGATAGATAGATAGATAGATAGATAGATGTAGAGAGTTGTAGGAGTTAGCTTAGTGATAGAGATAGCGTTAGTGATTTAGTTTTAGTGTTTGTAGGAGTAGGCCTATGTACTTATTAGATAATCCATTTAGTTCATAGCATTTAGAATAGTTAATAGCAGTTAGATTTAGTGTAGATAGATATAAATAATATTAGATTTTTAAAAAACCATATAAAAACAAAAAAACCAAATAAAAAACAAAAGAAAACCATATAAAACCCAATAAAAAAAAAAAAATATATAAAAAACAAAAAAACACCCATAACAACATTTCCCAAATGGCCAAACGGCCAAACTGAACAGCCGAATGGCCTAACCGAACGGCCTGTTTGGACGATCGAACCGAACAGCTGAACCCAAACCCGGCGAACTAACCGAACAGCCAAACCGAACTCAGCCGAATCGAACAGCCAAACCGAACGGCCAAACTGAACGCAGCCGAACAGAACGGCCGAACCCAAACCGTGATCTGTTTGCCCATCCCTAATTACTTGGCCACAGCTATTTTTTGTTTACAGTACTCTGACCCTGGGTAGATAGCTATGGCTTCTCACAGCCACACTCGTCCAGACTATGGATGGGCGAACAGAAACCAAATTCGGAAATTTGGTTCGGTTCAGTTCAGTTTGAAAATTCGGTTTGGTTTGGAAGTTTGGTTCGGTCTATCGAACTATTCGAGTTCGGTCTGAACTCCGAACTTCCGAACCAAGTTCAGAAATTCAAATCCCATTGAACTAAATGGATTATTATATTTTAGGGATGGGTGAACAGAGTTGAGTTCGGAAATTCGGTTCTGTTCGAAAATTGAGTTTGGTTTGGAAGTTCGGTTCGGTCGAACGAACTGGTCGAGTTTGGTCCGAACTTCCAAACCGCGTTAGCCCATCCCTTCTCCAGACAGGGAGGATAGTTTTCTGTTGCAGCATGGTAAAAATGTGTTATGGAAGGAGGCACCTGATTCCAGCCTGAGTCTCGTGCTGAGAAGGGCCCAGAAGATCAGACTCTTGTTGGTACTCAGGCACAACAGGGATTTACACTGATATTTTCTCAAAGGGCTTGTGTAAAAATTAACTAAATAACAAGATCAACAGCATTAAAACAGTACATCTCTGGAAATCATCCTGTCTTCCCAATATAAAATCTGCAATAGGAGTGTGTGTGTGTGTGTGTGCTTCTATAATCTTTATGTGTGTGTGGAGCTAGCCACTTGTTTTTCTATGCTTCCCTTTTTTCAGCATTGAAAGTAAAGGTGAAACAAATATCTGTGGTGAATTTCATATTGACCAACTTGCCTGCTTCAATTCAGTTTGGATAAAGTGGATACTAACTACTATTCCTTTCCTGCTTTGCCAAATATCAATTTTGGTTACTCTGGTTTGGTTCCTTTTTTAAATTTTGGTTTGGTCATTTCAGAGATTTAGGTATTTCAGTTACTCTGTTTTGGAAGTTGCACATGGACACTAGTGTGAATATCCTCACCCCTGCCCCATTCCCAGTGCCCAGCCTCTGCCATGAAGGGCAGCCATGGTGGCCAATGACAGACAGCCATGGTAGCCGGCCATGGCAGCCCACACCCCGCAGCAGGGATGGAGGGACCAAACAGTCACATTGGCCTGCTGTGGGTTGCGCTGGCCCGCCTAGGTGGCCTTTGGCCTGGAATGTGCACCAGGGATCTTTTGGGGATACATTTCAGGCTAGCCACCTACCCAGCATGGGGCAGTCCCAGACCAACATCTGGCAACTGGGGAACAGACTGGTGGGTAGTTCCCCAGCTCACATGATCCATAGCAGGCCCCACATCACGTGTTTTTACCCTGTGCCCATTCAATGGAGCTAGCACCAACATAACACCCTAAGGATTGCATTGTTAGTGTGTCAGACGTATTGCAGAGATTTTGCTCTGGGCCCATCCAATGTTATTTATGAGTGTGGGATAATAGTCTCCTGAAATAATCTGTTTGCACAGTAGAGTGACCAAAACCAAAAGGCAATGCAATGTTATGAAGACAAATTTAATACTAAATTGTTCTGAAGCTGTCTTTTTTTGGCAGAGGTTACAAAGAAAATTAACGTTATCATTTCTTTGGTCTTTTCTGCTCATCGCTCTAGGACTGGTATGAAAGAGCAAACTGCAGGAGCGAGGACACAATGCTTAGCAAAACTGCTGAGTGAATGAGTTTTCATGCATTAGTATTGGCTTTTTTCATGTGATGCCAAAGCCAGTTTCTATTGCTGTAGCTGATTTAAAACAAACAAACAAACAAACAACAACAACACAGTTTCCAGAAATGAACTGTAAAATACAAAGAGGTGAAAAAATCCCCCACTGTTTCTGCTGTGTGCTTGGTGTTTGTTTGCAGGCGATTTCTTTTGCATAATTACACAAGTGAGTAATTGTAGGCCAACAAAGGAGTTAAGGTAGACCAGACATCCCTTCAAAGTAGTTCTGAAACATATTTTTATTTTTAAATTTTAAATAATGGCAAATTCTACTCTTACTGACAGTCATCAATGGTAGAATCTAATTTTATGTTCTTTGGCCTCTGTGGTTCAGGATTAAGGCCACAGTGTTTTGTGCTCTCTTAACACTCGACTTGGAACACTACCATCTTGGCGATCAGATCAGGGACTGAAAGGAGGAGATACATTTGATATGGCATGTTTTGTTTATGACAACATTTTGGGGGGTTAGACAAGGATGTGTTTTAGCCCCCACTTTGTTTAATCTTTATATAAATGATGTAGTAGAGGTCTTGCGAGATTCTTCATTTCATGGTCCCGCAATTGGGAATTATGTACTTACTTGCTTACTTTATTCCAATGATTTGGTTCTTCTTTCTACTACCCAGGTTGGCTTATGTCGATTACTGGATTCCCTTTATAATTATTGTACTCAAAATGTACTCATTATCAGCTATGAGAAGACAATGGTAGTTGTCTTCTCAAAAAAGGGAACCTAGCATAAATGGTGCATGGGTTACCATCAAATTCAGCAAGTTAAAACTTTTAATTATCTGGGTATTTGTTTTGAAACATCAGGTGGGTGGGCATCACATATGCAGTATGATGTGACCATACTGAAGGCAAATAGGAGCACTATGGCAACAATTTGACTTTTTAGGGCTCTTTAGTATTGCCTGCATTGTGAGTATTTAAAGCAAAAAACCTCTCTCAATTGTTATATGGCTCCCCGGCATTTTGGGCACTTCGGAACCTGGCAGAGCTGGAAAGAAAGAGTTCAATATTCTTTATCATTGGTTTAGGTGAAGAAGTAGAGTGTGTGCTTATAGAGGATGAAAGGTTGGGTGTGAGAATTGCTAAAATACTGAAGGAGAGGATTAGTATTCATTATTGTATTGATACTTTGGAGAATTGATCTGAAAACAGACAAAGTTCAATAAGGACAAGGAAAGGTCGAAGGAACTTAGGATGTTTAACCCAGAGAGTATTGCATGTTAGAAAGGAGTGGGGGGAACAAAAGTACAAATACAAAAAGGAGGAGACCTGGTTAGACAGTAGTTCCATGATATGCAACTAGTGTTAGGGTTATAAGCCAGCAATAAGAACATAAGAAGTGCTGTACTAGGTCACAAAAATGGGAAATCTCATCAAAATCCTGTTTCTCAATACTGTATTATTGTCTTGGTTAAATCAAGAACTTCTCAGTACTTGGTAATGTCTCAAGTTCAACCAACGTTTCGTATCTTGATTTGCCAACTTTCCGCTTACCAGGATCTCATTTACTGCTTTCGTGTTTATTGCTCTGCTGTCCATTTGAAATCGTAAGAGGTAATATCAATGCAATACCACATTTCTTCCACTCCATTTTCCCTTATACTTCCTTGTCACTCATTGGCTGGTACACAGATTCCTTTACTAATCTGCAATCCAATTGCAGATTGGTCAAAGCAAAGGGAACAACATATTTATTTTAAAATTATAATACTCTCTCTCTCTCACACACACATACACTCACACACACTCACACACACACACACCTGCACAGATTATAACCCGATTGGGTACTGGATGTCCCAAAATGTCAACGTCTGGTACTGAATTTTTTTTTCATATTAAAACATTATATTTTTTTTTTCATTTTAAAGCACTTATTTATGTGTTTTCCATCCAAGAAAATGTCAGTTTTCAGTTTTCTAATTTGATATACTGATTGGTATACCCATATACTGATTGGGAATCATTGAATCATAAAAATTGGTACCAGAAGCGCTCAATTTTCTGGATATTTGGGTACCTGATCGGTACCCAGGTAAACTACCTGGTACCCAGTGTAGTAGCTGAAAATGTGGTTATTACCCTTGGGTATTAAATTTAGTACCCGTTTCAGGTTTACCCCACTGATCAGTCCTGGTTCCACACTTTTAAAATTTGTGTTGACAAACTTGAGAGGTTTCAAAGGAGACCAGTTAAGTTGATAACGGGTTTAGAGTGCTAGATTTGTGAGGAAAGGTCAAAGGAACTTAGAATGTTTAAGCTAGAGAAGAAGCTGAGTTGGTCTGTGATAACAATTTTCGAATACGTAAAAGGCTCCTATAAGGAACATGGAAACAAGTTGTTCTCTGTAGTCAGTAAGGGAAGATTTCACATATCTTCGGAAGAGTTTTCTAATCACAACAAACAAACAAACGAAAAACTAGACAGTGGAAGAACTTACCAAGGGAGATTCTAGAATCCTCCTTTTTGTAAACGTATAAAAATAGCTTAAGCAAACATCTCTCAAGATGGGTAAGGGCAGGAGGTGGACTAGATGACCCTTTAAAGTACCCTCAGGCCCTGTAATCATATGACTCAATATTACGGATGGGATTTCCAAAGGAGTTCAGTGGCATTTTCCCTGCAGACCAATGGCAAGTAAACCAAAATGTTTACCTAACCTTTTTGCAAAGTTGTAGCCGATATTTCCTTGCACTGTAAAACTGTTAAACCCCCTTTTTATCTAGACTATTAAATATTGCAGATTCTGCTCAGAGGGCTCCATCCATCATATGGTGACATGCTGCCATTAACCATCCAGGAATTGGTTGGTCTTGTTTGGGTTATCTGTACACAAGTGTCGTTGTCATAAAGGTGCTGCTACAGTTTATAACCTACTTGGCAGTTTTAGCAGAGGTGCCAAAAATGGTACTTGCATTGGTATTATGGGGATGTCAGTTTATCCCTTCAGCTGCCTTGCAGGGTTGCTGCAAGGACTAATTAGTTAATGGTTTTACAGAGTTGTGAATTTGCAAAATGCCATATGAGTGCTAAGTATTTTTGTTGTTATGAATCTCTCAAAGTATCTGCTATGGGATAGCTCACATTTCTAGTCAAAAACTGAAGTAAATAAGCAGAAAAACATATATTTATTTGTCAGCCAGAATCTTGCTAATGAGTTCACATGAGACTGTTCTCCATTTAAAAACTACATTGGTCCTTGGAGTAAGCTGCTGTTTGATTAAATGAACCTTAGAGGAAGTCTTTTCTCTCCTTTCAGCCAGAGCACAGCTTTGCAATAATACACAGTGAACAACTGCCACTCTAATGCGCTGACATCTATCACAAACCATGACAGTATCTTCATTAATCATCTGATAGAACAGAAATAAAGAGACTGAGGGAGGCTCTTGTCACTGTGAAGTCTCCTTCACCTCACTTTGGACAAGTGTTCCAACATTGTCTTAATGAAGGGAGACCACCATTTTGAAAAATCAATAATAATTACCATGCAAAGATTTACTTAGTTATTCAAGTCCCTGTCCAGACAAGAAATGAAGGTGAGAGGTACCACCTAGTCTCTTCAGGGTTGTAGCCTGTGAATAATCAGAGGTAACTTATTTGCAGGGACCCATGTTTACTTCATCTTCCCATTGCCACCAATAGGGAAAATACAGTAAACATTATGCATTTCTTGTCACTGAAAACTCGTACATTCTAGGGTTGTGCAATTCAAGTTGTTTTATTTATCAAGAACCTCTCATTTACCAATGCTGATGGCACCATTTTGAAAAACGGCTTGCATGTGCAGAATGACCCTGGTAGTCATTTTGCACATACACATTGGTTTTTATTCTTATTCTTATTCTTATATTAATAAAACTGAAAAAAATATACAAAAACGGTAGGGTCATTTACGAAACCCCCTGAAAATGAAGGGAGGTTTCGTAAATGAAAAAATAAAACAAAAAACGAATGGTGTGACTTCTGCACACCCCTAGTAGGTTCATGTCTTAAATCAGGTGAATCTGGGGAGTTTATTTTGAGAGCAAGTAAAACGTATACCTTTACAAGAGATTGTAGCAGTCACTTTATTTTTGACCTGCTAAAATTAGATTAGGACAGAAATTGTTGAAACTTTCCCCCCCAAACAAATTCTGCTTCTCTTGGGGTGGGGTGGGGTGTTCTTTCAATTTTCTGGTGAACACAGGAAAAAAAGAAGTGCCATATTGGTTCAGACCACCGATCCATGTAGCAGAGTATCCTGTCACTGACAGCGGCCAACAAAGCACTTTTAGGTGATATGTCTGAAAACTGAGAACATAGAGTAAAACCCATCCTCTATTTCCTCCCAAATCCAGCCTCCAAAGGTTGCATCCCCTGACCATCTAGGCAAGTAATGATTGGCGGATCCATGGTACAGGAAATATTCTAGGGATGAGCAAACACGGTTCGGAAGATTGGAGTTTGGCCCAAACTCGGCCTGTTCGGACGCCTGAACCCAAACTGACCGAACTGAACTCTATTCCGTACGCCAAAACAACGGAACAGTTTGGTCAGTTCGGATCGCATTCAGTTGAGTTTGGGTTGCAAAAACATGTCACAGGAAGGCAAAACGTGACAGGGAGGGGGATTCAGCTGAGGAGCAGACTTCCAGGCACCAGGGGTGGAGAGGCTTGGACCAGCAGACAGCCTGCCAAATTGCCATCCCTTTTCGCCTCAGACCACTGGATTCGCAGTCTGCGATTGGCCACGGGCTAGGCTGCATAGAGCCAATGGGGCTTGCGGTGAGACGGGCTCAGCAAGAAACAAAAAACATTGGCCTCCCCCCTTCCCAACACTTTCTGAGCTAGTCACTGTTCCTGACAACAAGCATTTCAGAAGGTTCCCTCACCCAGCAGTTTTTGTTCCTTCCTATTCCTAATCCATTGCCACCCTCCTCCTATTTCACCCATCCAACCCATTTACCTCCATATTATCATTTATTTAGATTATATTAGATAGATTTAGGTGTTATTTTTTGTTTTTACCCTTCCCTGTCTTCAATCTTCCTTCCTCACTCCCCTTCCCTTCCCCTGTGTTTTTATTCATTTTGAGTAGCATTAGATTGATTGATTTAGGTTCCATTTCAGTTTTGTACCCCTCTCTGTGTTCTTTGTGTTCCCCCATCCGATAGATAGATAGATAGATAGATAGAGTTGTAGGAGTTAGCTGAGATAGAGATAGTGTTTAGAGATTTTTTTAGCGTTTGTAGGAATGGGCCTTTGTACTTAGGGGTGGGACCAAAGTGAAAAAAACGGTTACCGGTTTTACCGGTTCCCAATTTAAACAAATTTGGTTTTATTGGTAAAACCGGTTTACCAGTACTGTTTTTTTCCCATTGATTTCAGTGGGGAAGTGTCCCCATTGAAATCATTTTTAAAAAAACCTAAACCTCCCCCTCCCAGGCTGCGCAGGTGGCCTTCCGAGGAACTTCCAGGCACCCACCCTGCCTCTCTGTCTCTCTCTCATACTAGATGGCCTCGTTTGCCTTATCTGACTGACCTCATGATGCAGGGTGGCATTGGGAAACAAACTGTAAGCCTGCAAGCCAGCCTATGGCTACACAATCTCGGCCCACCTATGTAATGCTGACTGGCTCTCTCTCTCTCTCATTCTGCACAGTCTTTGCTACCCTATCTGAGTGCCCTGCTGCCAATGTCCCAGCCTGCCTGCCCTACTGCCTCTCAAGCCACACTGCCTGTCTGTCCGCCCAGCTTGCCGCAAAGCTCAAAGCCTCAGTCCGCCTTCCTGCCTCCCATGCCAAGGTGCCTGTCTGCCCATCCAGGTAGCCTAGCTCAAAGCCTGCCCAAGTCCGCCTGCCCTACTGCCTCTCATGACATGCTGCCTGCCTGCCTGCCCAGGTTGCAAAGCTCAAACTCTGCCTCAGACTTCCTGACTGCTGGTCATGCCATTCCACCTGCCTGCCTACCTCAGTTACCAATATCTGCTCCTGCTAGTGTCAATGGCTCCCAGGCCTATATGCTGTATGTGCCAAGGGTTCTGTACGCTGACAACCCACTTTCTGCTGGTGCCAATTGCCGCCAAGCCAGGCCTATATGCCATCTGTGCCAAGGGTTATGTACCCTGGCAACCCACTGTCTGCTGCTGCTAGTGCCAATGGCCCCCAGGCCTATATGCTGTTTGTCCCAGCCAAGGGGTCTGTACCCAGGAAACTCGATGGCTGCTGCTGCTCCCAATCATGCCATGCAGTCTGTCTGCCCGCCCAGGCTGCCAAGCTCAAAGCCTGCCTAATTGCCACTCATATAGCCGCTCAAACACATTTATTTCAATGGCCATGATTTTAAAAACCAGGTAAAGTGGCCAATGTTAAAAAACCGGTATGCCGATACCGATATTCCCACCCATGCTGTTTTACATCCTGATATACCAATTGGAAATTTGAAAAATGTTTACTTGAAGATATCAATTGGGGGGGGGGCATCCAGATATCTGGGTAGCCCATCAAGTACTTGATGTGGTACTAAAAAATGTGGGTATTTCCTGTAGGTGCTAAATTAAGTTCCTGTGTCAGCTTTAGGACTAATCATCAGAGGCCTCTGCAAGGACTATCTATAAGTGAAGAGTCCTTTATCTGGCATAAATATGCCAGATCTGGCATGCTTGCTTACAGAAAAAAAGTTTGGTTACTGTAACAGGTCATTGTTCTGTAGGTAGATACCTTCAGGATCAGCCATGTTACTGCTAGGCTCATGGATGTAAACAATGGGCTGTTAATGGCCAACAAGGTTTTCTTTACATTTATAGATGTTAAAAAAAAAAAAAACCCAAAAAACACACCCCACAACGAATATCCAAGGTATATTTCAAGAGGCCTTTGCAGTGTATCCAGATTTAGGGGTGATCTCCCAGCTCCTCTTTCCTAGAGTGTTTTTTTCCCCTCCCCAGCCCTCTCTCTTCTCAGAGCTTTGTGTGTGGTCCTGGAGGGGGTCCTGGCTGTCCTCCAGATTTCCCCTGGATCACTTCCAACAGCTTTCTCTTGGCATGCAGGAGACCAACTTCCTTTGTATAGCTCAGCTGTGTCACAAACTAATTGCAGCTATTAATTTACAGGTGCATTCCATACTGACCTATGTGGCAGGTTGCTGGCTATATAAAGGACCTGTTTTTCCATGGGGGACAAACCGCAGTGTTAAAAATCCAGTACAAAAATCAGTGCAAAAGATCCGATAGTACTGAAACTGAAAAAGAACCAAAATTTCGGATCAATCCGAAATGGCCATTTTTGGGTACTTCCGGTTTTATCCGAAACCGAAATTCCCATCCCTACTAACTATGCTTAACCTAAATGTGGTGGGGGGCAGTCTGATGTTCACTCAGTGCCACCCTCCACTATTCAACTGCCCTAGGTAAGGCCATTTTTACACATGACAGAAATGGATTCTTATAAGTGCTTGAGATAATATTGGGTGTTACAATGGATGACATTGCTCGACCCCATCCTCTGCCAGACCACCCACTCGAGGAGCATGCTGAAACACTCAAAGGTGGTGCACGATATCACACACACCATGGGTATTGCCATATCATAATAGAACCTCAAACTGGAAACCCAATAGTTCAAAATCGAAGGGGTGGACCGGCAGTAGGCGAAAAGCCAACTTGATGTCATACTTAGTAAACAGCACCCCTTGGTTGCATTTTCTTGTCAGCTCAACAGCATAGTCAAATGACACGTACCACACAGTGCAGAGCTCGTTCAGTATGGTGTCATTTACAGATTTTCTTTTTGGATAAGACAAATGGTGGATAAGGCAAAAGTCGCCTGGACCTTTGTGGTCACTATTCCTAGTGTGGAAACATGCAGGTTCTCCATTGGAGGTCTTGTAAATGGGCCAGCTACCTTGCTTTCACTGATCTCTTTTGGGAGTTTGGTGTGCACCAAATGTTCCTGGCCAGTGACTGATTTTAGATTGTTTACCCTTTGTCTAGCCTTCACTCCTACTGCTGGAATTTGGAAACCATTCTTAAATCCTGACACTACATAGTCGACTGTGTTCCTGTCCAGATAGTCATGGAACAGCGCTTCATAGTGCACCAGTGTTTGAACCCTTGTTTGCTCCACCTTTGTTACTACCGGGGGGGGGGAGGGGGGTATTTCCCTTGCTTGTTTCTGTTTCCTGCCTGTCTGATCCTGTTGCAGTTGTTAGCAGGGTGATTTCCGCCACACTGGAAACAGACATGGTGAAATTGACAAGGGGAGCAGGCGCACCTCCCCGACTCATTAAATACCCATCAGGTGGCACCCTGTGAAGGGGGTGCAACGCCCTTATGACTGAAAGGGGTAATTCATGGATGTAACATCTCCCTTAACAAGGGTGTGTCTGCTGTCTGCCCTGGGGGATTGGATACATTGTTCACACACTCTAACCAGAGATCTTGTGCATAAACATCCCAGCGCATACCCGGGGTGATGGATGCCCTCTTTCTAAAGGCTTTGTGGTAAGAAAACCATGCCCCTGGGTGATCCAAGTCAAACACCCACCTGATGATGTCCTGGTATTTAATTAGGTCAATTGCCCTATGGGGAAACATCTGTACCATGACACCCATTAGAACTGAGAAGGCCGCCAACCAGTTTGACCAATTCCAGTCTGCTTTGGGTCATTTGAAGTGTTCTTTTTCCCTGAGTTCCACCTTAAACATTGGGTCAGGACCAGGGTCACTAAATAAGAGCAAAAATGCATCTACATATTCCCCTTTCCAGATTTTTCCCCTGGTCGCCTGGTGGAGGCGAGTATCAATGTGTGCCGAGATGGCTGCCTAACTGGCATCAGTTCCTATCTTTGGCGGGAGGCCTGGCAAGTGTGAGAACAGCATGCTGCTGGGGAAGCCCATACCTGGGTTACCTAAGATCCCATGTAGCCTTGTATTGCCACAGCTGGTCTGTGCACACTGTGCTGCTGCTGGCTCAAGCAGAGTCCCATGTAACTGTGTGGTGTAGCAGCCTGTGTGTACACAGTTTGCTGCTTCTGGCTTGAGTATGCTGGTGAAACCTGCTGATTGGGCCAAGGGCCCCATGTTCCATTCCACCTCAGACTCAAAGGGGTAGACGCGATGGGAGGACAGTGGTACCCACCACTCACACAACAGCCTGTGTGGCCATGCCCACCCCCTTGCCATAGCATGGCCCCTGTATACTGACCCTATGTTGTCATTGGGTGTGCCTGTTGTTGCTGTGAAGCCACTGGTCACAGTACAGGTGACCCCGCTGATGGTATTGCCGCCTTTGCTCTCACTGCTGGTTCGGCTGGCCTGGGTTGTCTGTCAACGATGTCCCACACTGTCTGCTCGATGCCTGCCATTCTTCGTAATACCACATCCATTTGCTCCTGCCTCACCTGCCAGGCCAAAAATCCAAAGTGAGCGGAGCTTAAGGGATGGGGCGGGGCATGCTGACAGCTTCTAAATATACAACATCTAGCAGCTAGGAGTTATAAGGGTTAGTATCTGATGGATAAAACATCAGTTAACACTGGGAACTCCTTGATGCTGTGCAAAACACTGCCACATGGAGACAGAGCCGTCCTACTAACATCCCATCCATTCAGTGAATGGG